>JAIPRL010004263.1:29124-39713 GCA_025469235.1 Pemphigus obesinymphae
TGACTAAAAAGCGGACATTTGGATATCTAATAGATATCCATTGGACATACAAAAATATCCATTGGATATTTAGGATATCCACAGAGTATATCCATTGTATATCCATTAGATATATTTGTGTTGTGTGGAAAATGACTATATTTAGGTAACTACAATATATATAAAGAAGTTGCTATTATAAATCTTTTTATACCAAAACTCATACATAAATATTATAGATAGGTACGCTCGATCCTTTTCTATATATACAGGAATTCGTTTCCCGCAGATTGATATAGGCTATCAAATATAAAATATGACAAAATCTAGAATGATAAATAATATTACTGATACGTAGGATCATTATTAAATTACTTTTAAAACGTATTTAAATATTTTTCATATTTTATATATTTTTTATATTAAAAATAATAATGATAATAATTATAATAAAAATATTTTTATTTATTTTATATATTTTTTTAATTTTAGAATAAAATTGTTCTTAAAATATCCTTAAAAAATTGCGTATTATACCTACACATATTTGATAGTATAGGTGCACCGTATATATATATCTATTTATTAATTACAAAAATATATCCGCTTATGACGGGAATTCATATATACAAAAAAACAGTGGCGGATCTAAGAGTTAATTTTGGAAAATTCAGAGGGGGTCCTACAACCCATAAGTTTAATTTGGCTCTGTACGAACGCGGGTCGGATTTATAGTTTGGGTACTCTGGGGACGAAGGTCAGTGGAGGCCTCCAAAAAAAGAAAAAAATTGTTTCCAAAACAAGAAAATAAGTAAAAAAAATAAAAAATGGTATTGAAAATTTTGTCCGCCTGCATTCTACCGCGAATTTCAATGTAATTTAATATGTATTGCATATATTATAATATAATTTTAATACATTTTTAATATTTTTTTGAGGAAATATTAATTTTGTAGGTAAGTACTGGTTTAGAGGGGTCCTCGGAACAAAAATTATCTGGGGGCCCCGTCGGCATTTGACCGTTAGATCCGTCACAGATAAACAATATGTGTAATAAACGAATAAAACGCGGTAATATATTATATTGTATACGTTACCTATATTATATTATAATATGATATATATATTGAATTGTATCTAACGAATATGTTTCGTCGATATTATTATATTATTTTGCGTAGGTAGTGATTTTCCCTCTATTCGGAAAAAACGAAAATGTCGACGTGGTCACCGACAAAACGACGGTGTGTCCGCACAACGCGCGCAGTAGTACTAAACTCACGTGCGATTGTTTTTCGATAGATCGTCGGAACTTACGAAACGCGTGTAGCCGAAACGCTATATTTTATGTTATAATTCGTCGTAGCCGACAGTCGAGAGATGGCGCACGCGACCGACGACGGGCAACTGATCGGCCGATATCGTTGCGGTCCGGCCCGAGTGAAAGTGTTCAATGTGGTATGCACGCGGAGAGGCGACTGTTTTGGTTTATTTTACCACCTCGGCGACCATATACCTACGGTGTTTAGCTCTATATATATATATATATATATACGCCTACTTACCTGGTCGCAATTCATATATAATATGTAAACCGAATAAATATAATATATACGACGATAATGGAAAAATAACTTACTTTTGAGTAGGCACTTTTATGAATTATGCTGTATGAGAAAAATACAAAAAAATAATTAAATAATAATATTATTAACTCCGCGAGATCAAAAATACGACAACCATATCGTGGTAATACGTGCATTTATATAATATTGTCGCGTACCTATAGGTCGTACGTATAGCGTACCCGAGTAATCAACATGTGTGATGACCATCACGCGGGGGACCTTCTTCCAACAATATATATACCTATATTATATTGTCTCCTTCCCGTGTCCATGATGACCCCTGCGATGGAGACGACGCCTCCTTTCTGCAATGTTCGCGTGTCCGGACTTCGGCACCGGACGTCCGACGATCGACAGTCCGACGACAGACGTGTCGAGGTCATAGGAGCGAAACGTGAACGAAAAAAATTCCATTAAAAAACCAACGAATAAACAAAAATAATATGAAATAATCGGAAAAAAAAAATACATTTATATATTGAAAAATTTATCTAAACCAAAAATGGCCTGATTTTCCATGCCTGGAACTGAGTCTAAAAAGCTGAGAGAAAAAAAGACTAAATATGGGCACACCTCCTTTATCAGGAACATTCTGACTACCCACAAGCAGGATAAATGGGATATGTCCATTCTTTCTCTATAGATACTAAAGACGGTTTCATTTACAAGCTAAACAAAACTCTTCTAAATAAACGGCCAGTTACTCACCCGCTCATTGGTCCGAACGGACTAGTCTTCTCGACCATAGAAAAGGCTGAACTACACGCGGACTCCCTTGCAAACCAATTCTCTCTTAACCAAGGACCCGATTTAACGGAAGTCACTGAAACTGTAAGAACAATTAAATTTACATATATAACCCAGTCCAATCTTTTTATTACTCCTGGAAATATTCAGCTCTTAATAAAGAAGTTACTAAAAAATAAAGCGCCAGGTATCGATGACATCACGAACACGGCCTTAAAACTTCTACCGACCAATAGCATACTGACCCTCACCAAAATTTTAAATGCCTGCCTCAGAATATACTACTTTCCATCAGCATGGAAAAAAGCAATGATAATCTCTATATCAAATCCAGGAAAGGACTAGAAAGCCCCCGGAGCTATAGACCTATTGCATTTCTCTCCTCTATCTCCAAGCTATACGAACGGGTCATTCTAGATAAGTTTCATACCCACAGCGCAAAGAAAATTCATAAAGAACAATTCGCTTTTCGCCCAGGCCACTTATCGACCCTGCAACTAGTCAGCTTGGTTCACCAAATCAGCGCCGTTCTGAATAATAAGGAACACACTGCCACGGTCTTTCTCGACGTCGAGAAAGACTCCTATAGAAACTACATCAACTGGAAATTCCCTACAACCTCAAAAAAATAATTGAATCTATCCTATCACAAAGGACATTTATAGTAAAAACAGAAAATGAACTGTCTTCGCCTCGAACAATCAAGGCTGGGCTAACTCGGGGCTCATGCCTCTCTTCCACTCTCTTCTCCCTCTACACAAATGATATGCCAGTTACCACTATATCCAAAAGCCAAAGTAGCCTTATTTCTCACCCAAGATCGTAACATAAACAGAGCCAAGCTTATAACTACAGAAACAGGTAAACCTGGCTACTATGACTGTTTCGCGAAATGCCGTCTGAAAATAAACAGTAGCATAATAGTTGCAGTACTTTTTAGCCACACCTATTTTAACAACAATTCTCCCATCAACCTAAATGGGAATACAATTGACTGGGCTGCTCGTAGAGCTAAATACTTGATTCTGAGCGAAGTACGGAATAATATATTGTTTTACAATTTAAAACATTTTGCATTATTTTTGGCAGTCTTTCTTTACGTGTAAGGGGATGTCGTACCAATATTTTTGTCATTTAAATCAAGGCTCAGCTTAAGAAAACTACTAACCGTTATAAAATGGCCTCTAAAAGATACCTACATATACTAACCTACCTATACTAACAAAACAGATCTGTACCTAAAAAGTCGACTCTTTCTACCAGAAAAAGTGTAAACACACATAAAATTCATACATCAAATTTTTTTATAACTTTTACAAAGTGGTCAAAAAGTTTTGAAATTTTCATCACGTTAATATTGTACCATAGGTAATTAATATTTGGTGTTAAATTAGTTTCTGGCTAAATTATTTTCAGAATATTATAACAATTTTTAGTCATTTTTGCCGGTTTTACTTTATACTTAAAAAACTATTAAAAAATTGGAAAAATGACCTCTTTAAGTATGAACTAAAACGAATTTTGTATTAGAAAGTTCGTTATCTGAAAATTCCTATTTGACTCAAAATTGTGTATGCATACAAAAAAAAAAACGCACATCATTGTAAGACCGTAATACGCTCAAAATCTAAAATAAAAATATACGGCTCATGGGAGTGCCATGACCCCTCTGGCCCTCCCTATGGCTACGCCACTGATTTCAATAGCATCGAAATCTACATAATATTTCTATGTAAATCAGCTTGTTCTTGACGATAAATGAATGAAGTGGGTTATACTATACTATAATAATGGGTATATAACGAATATATATTAACGAAAAATTAACCATACTCTAAAATGAATGAGTCAAATTATTAATATAGTTCAGAGTCGGACCTAGGGGGAGTAGTGGGGTCCCCACTATTTTAGAAATAAGATAATAATTTGAGAAACTTTAGACTTTTTTTACTAAAAAAGTTTTTGGGGCCCTCAAACTATAAATCTGACTTTGAACTAGTTTAAACGAACGAAGTTCCAAATGCACATTTTTATGGTCCATTTTTAATTTGAGTCGATTTTTTTTTAACATATAATTCATATTTACCATCAAACACTTTAATATTGTTGTTTATTATTATTTTTTTTTTACAAAATTCAATATACACTATGTTAGTACCTGTCTATATTATTTTCACAAATAATTATTAAATACTAATAGACTAGGTACATTTTTAAGCTAATTTTAGAGCGTTGTATCAGTTATTTAGTCATTTCATTAAAGTAAAGCCAACAGTAACGATAATTATTTTTTTTAATTGAAGTTAAAATGAAAAAATGTTTAAATATTAATTTTATCTAAAAAAATTAACTATAGTCTATACACTATTAGTTTAATTATATTCGTATGAATTATAACTTATGAATTAGTTGGTATTTTAAATGAACTTATAATATTTAAGTACTCTTATAAACAAATTATTAAAATCAATTAGTAATACTTTTCTGAACTTAAAATAATACAAATTAGAATGAAATAAAAAAACCATATTCAATAATAAATATTTATGTACGTGATCACGACCATTCAATGATTCAATGATAATGCGGATTTTTACTGAAAACCTGCCATTAAATATTGTTGTCAAAATGTTCATTAAAAGACTAGTTTTTTCTTTATAATTATTCTAAGGTTCTGTAATGTTGTCTACATAGTATCTATACATATTATATATTTATATTCATAAACATACCTACTTTGAAACCTATTCTACCTATTCTAATATAATTTCTCCTAAGAGTATTATAATAACTTGTCCAAGGACCAAGTATTGAGAATCATTAAAATAGCAATTTTAATAAAGAACAATCGATATGTAGGAATAAACCAAGTATATTGACCAAAGTAATATAACTCGTCATCATTATTCAAACAAAAATTTAACGATAATCGTTATTCATAAGATAAAATTATGCGATTTTAATTATTTATCCCATGAAATAGTTACTGAAATTTCAATGATATTTAAATAGTTCTAATAATTTATTTATTCCCGTGAAATTACCATAATCCTAAGTTACGTATGTACCTAATATATATAAATATAATATATATATATGACCTATAATTAATAACGTACCTATTTACAGAGTACAAGCTATAGCTAATATTTTAATATTTATTTATTTATTTTAATATTAATTAGGTATTTATATAATAAGTATTTTAGATTTTGAGCGGGGAATTCTTCTTTATTTTTTATTTTCCTGGAAAAAACTTTTTTACTATACGTAAAACTTGATTCAATATCGTTATGCGTGTATACCTATCAAAGATATTCAAATTTTCGATTTTTTTATAAATGCACAAGAAAAACAAAAACAAAAACAAAAAACTGGTTATTTCCTTGTAATTCCGATCTAGGAATTTTAATTTTTCACCGAGTACATATTTTACTAATTAACCTATATATGTATATAATATATGTCATACAATTTCCAAACATTTTAAGACACTTTTTTTTTTCACTAATAGGTATTAATTATGTATATTAAATACCACATCGAAACTCCGCTCAAAATTGTTTTATCGAAAAAATTAATTATCTATCACTGCTTTCAAATTCAATGTATCAACGATCTACTATCCGTATCCTATACCCGACGAATAAATAGTGTTTCTACTCCTAGCAGATTTTTTTTTTTTTTTAGTTAAAGAATTTATTTATAATTATTTATTATATTACAAACTACAGAACCAACCATTTTTAATTTTAAATGAATGTAAAAAAATGAAAAATCCTTCTCAAGTATAATAATCTATATATGAACATGGACAACTTATTCCTTATAATTTATATGAAACGTTTCTTAAACATTATTTAATGCAAAAGAGGTATATGTATTCAAAATAGTTGTACTGTATCAATAAATTAAAAACATTTTAGGTAGGTATACGAACTATATAGCGAAATGTATAATGATATAGAATGTAAATGACTAGAGATTTCGTCACCAGAGATAAAAATAAATATAGCGCAATATTAATTACAGTATTAAATTGTAATAATAATGAAAAAAAAAAAAAATTATCAATTTTCATAAATCGGAAAACGGGACCCTACTCCCAAAAGCGGGACAAAAAGCGTAAATATTTTAACAGAGTCCCTCTAATACTCAACAATTTTTAAAGGTTTATCCAAGTCTTCTTATTCTCAAATTCAAGCATTGTGGTGGCTTACTTTTTCTTTTAAGTGGAATGTGACTTCATCAGAAAAATAAACGTGCGAGGCAAACGTTTCATCTACATTTTCTGTCTTGGAAAAACTGACGGGGGTGCGTTATTCATTTCAGGCGAAACCGGAAAACCTCTACCTACATACCTACTATGAATAAAACATTCGACGATTCGATATTTTCAGTGGTATGCTTCAGGTCATTCACTTGTGACTAACGATTGCAGAGCTAAAACAGTTTGTAATTTAATGGAGATTTTTGAATTACCCAGTATAAATAAAGATAGAGCAATATAAAATAGTTAGGTATACGTTACCAGTTGCAAATTAAAAATGTATAACTAAATTACTTTTCCGTTACTTAAATACAAAAGTAATACGTTCATTACTTTTTTAGGTATATTCCTAGTTTACGGGACACCTTTTTTTTTAAAAAATTTTTTTTTGGTACCTATGTAGTTTTCAGTAAACAAAAAATATGGTGAAGTCAGAATTTCTCGGTCGAACTTAGTTTAGAAGTTTCAATTTTTTAACACTTTCAATTTCAACGTATTCACAGTATTATGTTAAATGACTTTTTTCAGGCCACGCGGTTGTTCGGTATCGTAGTCGAGTGGGATTACACGGCATTCGCAAGCAACCGATGGTGTGTTCAATACCGTGTTCCTCCTCCTCAATTACTTTTTTTTGCCTTTTTTACACATTGTTTTTTAACAAATTAATTGTAAACAAGGTATTTTAGCATAAAAGTAACAAGTTTTACATCATATTATTCGTTTTATTTTAAAATAATTATTGAAAAAACGCATTATTAATGCGTTTGTTATAATACATATTATTTTCAGCGATAAAATATAGAGTAAAAGTATTTTTTAACAATCATCGATTATATATGATTTATTGCTATTGATTATTATCGTTATGGATAAACTTCGTATAATTAAACCTGAAAACTAATTATTTGTCCTTGTTACCTACCTAACGTGGTGTTTCACAGCAAATCGAGGGATATTTTCGATTGAAGCGTAGCGAGGGTACGCCCGTTAGGTTGTAGGTCTACCCGAAGGGTAGGTACAGTTAGGCTTCTTAGGTTGATATCATCCCCGGGGGGTTTGGGGGCCGAGCCCCCAAGGTGAGAGGTCCGTAGGACCTCGAATGTGGCGACCGGAGCCGGCAGGCGTAGGGAGCGGTCATTCTCGTGTAGCCCGTTAGGTTATAGGTCACAAGTATATTAAATGAAAAAATTTAAAAAATAATTATTTTTGAAAAAGTTATTAATTTACGGTATTCGTTTCTGGTAGTCGCGATAACATCCAAGTACCGGTACTGGAAAATATTTTATGAGAAAAAAAAGTGTAAAAAAATGCAAAAAAATGTCTTGAACCCCGGGTATCGAACCAACGGGTTACAGTAACGACTGTTTGCTTGCAAAGGCCGTGTTATTCCATTAGACTACAATACCAAACAATCATTTTGAGTGAAATAGGTTATTTAACCTAATACTGCTAAAATGCAAAATTTCAAAGTGTTGAAACTTCAAAACTAAGTCCGACCGAGAAATTCTGACTTCACCATAATTTTTTTTGCCAAAAAATGCATATAAACAAAAAAAAAATCACAAAATAAAGGGTATCCCGTAAACTAGGAATGTTCCCTTTTTTAACTAATAAATAACTAGGTACGATAACGTTACTTTCAAACACTTTTAAATATGTAAAAATGAAAATAATAATATAAAGTGTCAAAAGTAACTTTTTATTTTTCTGATTGTAAAATCATCAAGCGAATATTTAAATATAAAATATAATGCAATGCCTATCTATTATAAAAACAGACAATCATTAAAGTATTTGTTTTTCATATATCGTGATAGTTTTATAAGAAATTTATTAGAATGAATTGTATTTTTTATTTATAAAAATGCAACGCATTATCTTATAAAATTACTTATAAATAACTGAAATAGTTACTCTTACATTACTATAAATAATAAATAACGAAGTTACCATAACGATACTCGAAAAAGTAACTATGTTACAGTAACGAGTAACTCCCGTTACGTACACCACACTGAATTTATACCCAGTGGTTGAATTAAGAAAAATATAAGGAGGGATTGTGGAAGTATAAACTCTGTTATCCGTGAAATATGAAAGAAAAAGTGACCCAAGGGAGACTTTGTCTCTCCACACATCCTAACACCCCTAATCCAAAAGTTCTTAATCAAGAGAAATTCCCCTCAATGGAGAATTTAGGTACTTTAGGGAGAATATAGTCGTTAGAAATATTTATTTGGACATCAGCTATGTATAGTCATTCGGTTAAAACTTCATTCACCCCCTAAAAAAATAACATTGCTACTATATATACTAGGAGAGAATGAATCTCTAATAAACTACTAAGCAACATCAAAAATTGACATTTTTAAAATACCAACTAAGTAAGTTTCTTATTAGAAAACTTTTTGCATAAAAGTTCTTACTCGACTGCTACTCGAATACGAGAAGTAAAAAGATTTATTTTTATGAATTACTGAAAAATAAAACTCCAAAATATTGTCCTTTATTGATTTGATAATAATAGGTACCTATTTTTATATTTTGGTGTTGAGTTACTTGTAGAATTATTTATATGTATAAATAAATACCCAGTTTCTACAAAATAATTTGTTTTTATTTAACAAATACGTATTTCGGAAACAATGTTTTCATCTTCAGTGTTAAACAACTACTGAGTCGTTCGGCGCGTATACATTCCCTTTTATATAACAGGTGACGTCATCCATCGATGAACCCCGCCCATATGGTATCGCCATATGGTTATCGATCGACGAGTCATACCGATCATTACAATGTTTTTATTAATTATTTTGATAACAATTTTAATAAGTTATTTTGTAGTGGATTTATATCCCAATTTAACAAGTTATTTTTATTCTTTGACATTTCTATTGCTTCCCTTATGTTTAATTCTTGATTATTATTTACTTGTTTTAATATTTGTATTGTTTGTATGTTATGGTTTTCCTCTAATACGTGTTCTGCTATTGGTGATTTTTTTGTTTCTTGATTTTTGATATTCCTAATGTGTTTTATAAACCTAATTCCTATGTTTCTTCTAGTTTGTTCTATGTAACATTTTTCACAATTTTTTCATTGGATTTGGTAGATTCCTGACTTTTCTGTTTCTTTTACTTTGTCTTTTGTATTTCCTAATAGACTCATAAATTGTTATGTTTTAATGACATTACATCAATATCATATTTTTTAAAAGTTTTCGTGATTTTATTTGAAATATGTGGTACCTATGAATATTTTGGCTGCTCTTTTATTATTTTTTTTTTTGAATTGATTTGTTCTAGAGTGCTGATATTTCTAATATTTTTTCGCCATTCTTGTTTCTTTATTAGTTTTAAAATCATTTCTTTATCGAATCCACTAAAATTTGCTATTTTTATTATTAACTGCTTTTCTTTTTCTAAATCTATTTTATTCATTGGGATATTTACTAATCGGTATACCATACTATTCCAGGCAGCCATTTTGTGTTGCCAACAATGATTTGAGGTATTTTTGATATATCTGTAAGTATATGTCTTTTTTCTGTATATTTCGAATTCTAATTTATCCTTTGATCATTTAATATAAAGATCCAAAAACGGTAATCTTCCTTCAACTTCTTTTTCACTTGTAAATTTTATTGAAGAGTATTGGCAGTTCAAGTTTTCAAGAAAATCTTCTATGCTGAAATCTTTATCTACAATTGCAAAAATGTCGTCGACGTACTTCAACCAAGTTTTTGGAAAATTGTTCAGCATTTTTTTATTTTCTGTTTCGAATCTGCTCATAAAAACTTCTGCTAGGAAGGGAGATAATGGATTTCCCATTGCTGTTCCTGTACTCAGCTCATAAAATTTTTCATTGAATTGGAATACATTTTGACTCATGCAGAGTTTTGTTAAATTAATTAGTTCTTTAATTTTATTATCTTCTATTTTTAATTCATTCAGCCATTCTTTTAG
>JAIPRL010004264.1:0-39711 GCA_025469235.1 Pemphigus obesinymphae
CTAAAAAGTGAACGAAATTCCAATACGTTCCTAAACATGAAAAAGGAACTACGTTCCCGATATGTTCCTAAAAATGGAACGAAATCAAAGGAACGAGTTCCTTTGAACGCGTTCCTTCCAAGCACTGTATACACCTATCTCGAGTCTATATATAGGTACCTATACACTATATACAACTAAAAACTCAAGATACAATAGTAAATAATAATATTATAAAGTGAAAAATAAACTAAAATAATACGAGCATAGATACTATATTATTATAATACATCATTTGTTGTCATAATAATATCAGTAGAGAAAAAAATTAACTATATTAACGTTTACAATATTATAGAATTAAAATGTTTATTAATGTACCTATATAGGTACAATAATACATGATTGTAGTGTAATTCTCAGTTTTGCAATCAGCTTTATTGTGTAATTCTGTGTTGGTCCATTTACACCTTAAATATATAACAGTTCTAAATAATAGTTCAATGATGTACAAATAACGTTCTTACAAGGCGACCAGTGGCGTGCGCAGGATTTTTTAATGGTGGGGAGGGCTTGAACATAAATAAGTACCTAATCAGTTGACACAAGATCAGGCATGAAAGAATAAAAAAATCTGCTTTTTTAGTGTTATAATAGAATACTGTTAAAAATATATATTATAACGTATATATATATAGGTATTTATAATATAGTGGTGTATTTACGAAGAGAGGATCCTGCAGGAGTAGGTACTGAAAAAGAACCACCAAATATTAATTTTGAAAACATAAATGCCCAAACATCATTTTTGTAGATAGAACTTTTTTTTAAACAATAATTGGAGGTAGGGTTTGATGACTTAAAAAATTAATAATAATGCCCTAATATTGTAATAATTAGATATACATTTTAGATTCTGAATGGTGCAAAATTGGACAGGACGATTGTGAACCCCGCAGGTTTTTCAATTTGGGTAGAGAAAAAAAATGTATTCAAAATTGTATAGTGTAGGTACCAAATGAATACCAAATGAATGAATACATTTTTCCCTACTGAGGTTATTTGGGAATAGGGTGAAAATGAATTTATATAGCCACAGAGAAAGATATATCAATTAAATTTACCAGAGAGAGAAATGAAAATAGGTACCTAATACAAAAGTGTATGAATACCTACATTATGGATTAAAATTTAATTTTGTAAATTTAAGTTATAAATTTAATAATTGAAAAAAAAAATTGGGCAGGATGGTAGTGGCCCCGGCAGGTTTTTTAATTTTGGAAGAGACATTAAAATTTATTTGAAATTATTGAAGTGTAGTTACCTATACTAAATGAATGAATACATTTTTCCCTACTGAGGGCATTTGTTATTAGTGTGAGAATGAATTTATATGACTATAGGGAAAGAAATTTCTATTATTTTTACTAGAGAAAGAAATGAAAATATATACCTAACACAAATTTGTATTAGGTATATATACGTACAATTTGGATTGAAATTTACTTTTGTAAATTTAATTGAAACAAAATTAGACAAGACGGATGTGGACCCCGCAGGTTTAATTTAGGTAATGGACAAAATAAATTTATTCAAAATTAATTAAGTGTATAGTTATCTATACTAAAAGAATAAATACATTTTTTCCTATTGAGGTCGTTTTTTTTTAGTATGAGAATGAATTTAATTGAAAAAAATTTAGACAGGACAGATGTGCACCCCGTAGATTTTTCAATTCGGGTAAATGCAAAAAAAAATTGATCATACTTATATTCGTATAAATACATATACCAAAATAATGAATACATTTCTTCCCAATTAGGTAATTTATGAAAGTGTAGGAATGACTTTCTATGGCTATTGAGAGAGAAATGTCAATTAAATTTATCAAAGAAAGAAATGACAATATGTACCTAATACACATTTGTATTATATACCTATATTTTGAATTAAAATTTAATTTAGAAATTTTAAGTCAGAATTTTAATTGAAAAAAAATTGGACAGGACGGGTGTGGATCCCGCAGGTTTTTTAATTTAGGTAGATACAAAAAAAATGTATTCATACTTATATTCGTCTATATGTACCTACATATACCAAAAGAATTAATGCATTTTTTCCTAATTAGGTAATTTAGTATGAGTGTAGGAATGAATATTATATGGCCATAGAGAAAGAAATTTCAATTAAATTTACCACAGGATGAATTGAAAGTAGGTGCCTTATACCTATGTATTATATACCTATTACCTATATGTTGAATTAGAATTTTAGGAACTTCCAGAAAAATAATATATATATATTAATAGAATTAGGAACTTTTTCTAGAGCTAATTTGTCGTTAACCTTATCATAAAAAAAAAAAAAAAAAATTTAATGAATTAAAAATAGACAACAGTAATCAATGATATTAATAAAGCATTAAGGTTCAAAGGGGGAGGGGGAGGTTCACCACTTAGTTGCGAAACTGCCCCGTGTCAATAACACTAATTTATATTTTATTTAGTTACAATAATTTTCTTGGACTTCGATGCTATATGTATACGTTGATACACTTATGATTTAACCATTAGTTAGAAAGAACTTAGATGTTTAACTATATAGTCATTGTCATTATAATATTATTGCATACAAAGTCATGCAGAGTAGGTACTTATACCTACCAATATAGTAGTCATGATATTATAATATAGTAGTAAAAGTGCTTTTAGTATATACGTGGACGGTTCCTTCGTCACGATATACTACGTATGTTTTTTTTTTTATTATTCTGTTTATATAAATGCATTGTACGTTACTATCTATAGTATCTATACGCATAATATGTTTATAACATTAAACATTAATTGTCTTAAATATAGGTATAAACCTAATGTGTAATTCTTTATTTATTAAAAAAAAAAAAAAAAAAAAACAAGTTTTTTTTTTTTTGTAAATAATAAAACAGAAAATACTCGTAACGCGCGTATCTACTTAATTAGTGTAATTGATCATATTATATACTTGCGTATTGTACACGTTGCTGGGTTAGGTATTTATTGTTTTAATGATCAATAACACACGATGGAATACAACAATCCAACAATATATTATATTGTTTTACGCTGCTGCGCAGTATCGATAAAGAAATTCAATTACAAAAAATAATGTAATATATTATATGCGATGTCCTGGATCCTACATTACAAAAAGAAAAAAAAAAATTTTTAAATAGGCGTGTCTGGAAATTATATATTATGGTATACCTACCAGTGGCTTACACGAGGGGGGGATATGGGGGATAGATCCCCCCTTGACCTTTATTTTTTTTTTACAATTTTTTGCCTTTATAGTGTTTTTGTAATGAAAATATTTTTTATCGATTATATTTTCTTTTGATGTTAATGACATGTTCTATTTTATATTATTGTATAAGTGTTAGTATTGGTAAACTGTAATGGTTCGAAGTTGGAAGTAATAAACTTTGTAAAAAATATATATTCATTCCCCTCCCCCCACCCATAGAAAATTTCTGCATACGCCACTGGTACCTGTATACATACACCGAACAATGTATGTATGTATACTTAATAAATGGTATTTAAGAATGCCTATAGTATTCACATTTACTGTTTACATTAGTTTAGTTTTCAAGTTCTTTTATTTATACAGTATAAAGTTTGGTGTGAAAATAGACATTCTACAGATGTTTTTTTTTTTAAATTTCTAAATTTCTAAATGTTTAAGCTGTTCAGAGAATTTCTACGTACTGTTGTATCTCGTCGATTCATTGAGAATTTACTGTGGAGCGTATAAGAGGAGCAATAATTGATAAATGTATTTTAAACATGGTCGGATCCGTTATAAATATTGTAGTTTCTACCTACGTATTTCAATAGTATCTATAGTCCACGTCACGGAAACGTGTCCGTGAATCAAGAGCACCGGATGGCAGTATTTTTAAATAAAGTTAGGTATTTAAAAATAGTTTTGTGTCAATATAGTCAATACCAATTTTTATTGATGTGTAATCATGATATTTGTAAACAAAAATATCTTTACGCATTTCTCATTTTTATCAACTTACAAACATGTTAGAAATACGAAAGAAATTACAAATTATAGCTAATAACAACACTAACTACAATAGTGTCCTGTCTTCTTCTTTTTTTTTTTTACACGTTTTATATATGTTTGATCGCAGTTTGATGACTAATGTAATTTTGTCCCATTACGTAAGAGAAAGTAAAATGGCTCAAAAATGTCTGCAGCGATGGCACACATTTTGTATAATATGTAACTAAACCTAAAAATGAATTTAGCTTAGTTTTATTTTACGCGACAGTGGCATTTTTAATTGCGTCAATGTGTTTCTGTAGCGTATGTAACCTCTTCATCTATTTTATGTCCAAAATATTCAATTGATTTTTGTAAAAATTTAAATTTTTGTAATTTTTACTCTTATAATGGACTTCAATAGTACATTTAATAATTTGTTTAATCGAGCATTGTGTTCAGATACTGTAGCACCGGCTACAACAATATCATATTGAAATACACCTATACTTACCCTCAAGACCTGGTGTGGACATTTCCATAGCTTCTTGGACCTCCATTGCTTACGATTTTATTCTGAAAGATTTAAGAGTAGGTATAACTAAATAATCCTTAATGGGTATTTATAGTAGTATACATTTATAGTACACTCTTGAGATCCGATTCTTTAATGCCTATATAGTTTGTTGACATGCGATAAGATCAATTTTAGACAAATATTTTGAGTCACTAATATTTGCATTCAAATGTTCTATTTTTGGGAGAGGATATTCAGTTCTTTCTAATACAGGATTTATTGTTTTTTTGAAATCACCGCAAATTCTAACAGTACCGTCTGATATACTCTGATCTTAATATTGGAACAATGAGAGTTACCCACTCGCTGTAATCAAATGGAAACAAAATATTACTACTCACTAGACAATCGATTTCTGTTTCAAATTTATCTTTTGGGTGCTTAAGGAATTCACCTAGGCTTATAGAATTTGGGTACCGCCCCAGATTTAACATTTAATGCGATTTCATACTTGTTAAAAGTGCCTATTTCGTCTTTAAATACATTATATTTTTAAATTATAGAATCTAAATCTTCCTTATTTTCTAAATTAAACAATGGACAATATTTAACATTATTTATGTCATTTTGATCGATATGTGGAGGACCACCGTTGGCAATTGCATAAATACACATTAAAATTTATTTTCCTTTGTATACAGTATTTGTAATAATATTTCCAATCGGTTGTAGATTATTAACATATTATTATATTTCAAAATTAGCTTTTCCTTTTTCTACATTTAAATTTACTGCAATGGGTTCAACTCTATTTTGAGAAGTTTGATCTATTATAGAAAAACATTTGTTAGAAAGATCATATTGTATCGTCAATATCATTATTCGAAAATGTTTGCATACAGTAGACAAATAACTTGGAATTGCAATAATTGTTACAATGGTAATCCTTATATCTGGTAGTTCTTTTGAGCATGATTGGAATGACTACATATTCCACACTTTCACTTAAATTCTTTGGACGTGTTGAAACTCTATTTTGCTTGATCGAATCCATTAGTTTTCTTGTGGTACTTTAGATCCGTACCTTCTTGTTTAATTTTAATTCAGGCGATCGGATTCGAACCTTCGACCATATCTTACTCAAAAATGTTTGTACTTACGCTCAACTGATCGATCTACGTTCTACCGATACAAATGTAGTTGGAATTGTAGGGTACACAAATGCTCGAGTAATCGTATACGATAAACAGCAGCCAGAACGGGCTCGGACTGATGGCAAAATATGTTGTACACTAACGTACATAACATACTAAAAGTCCCTTTTTTGGGTAGTCCAAAACCAAATTTTGGATTGCTCATATTTCAAAGGGAGGTGGATCTAGCTAGCGTCTCGTGGTTTTAGCACTCTCTGGAAAACATAAAAAAAAGTGACTTTTAGCATGTTATATACAGGATAGTGTATAACACACTTTGACATCAGTTCTGAGTCCGATGTGTCTTATTAAATTTGCAGTGGCGATTCAAAAATATCCTCTCCTTTGCCGTACCTATATTATCGTATTATATTCCACAGGCATTTAGGTATACCCTTATTTAGGCAATTAAAATATTTTTTTACCAACAAGCAGATTTACTACTCCCTTGGAGCTCCTGTGGACTCCAATATTCTACTCCAATTCGGGAAGGTACTGAGAGGCTCCCGTATTCCTCTGGGACTCCTGGTGCTGTTTGTGATAGTACCTATTTGCATAATTTACATAAACGATTAAAAGGGGCCACCGACATAAAATCGACCTAAAAGCGTGAAAAAACTGCGGGACTTTGAAAAGTCGGATTTAAATTCTGAAAAATTCTGGTGTTTATTTTTTATTTTTTAGCTATGTTTTTTATCATTAAAAAATTTTAATATTTAAATCAATTATATTTTAATCTGTAATAATAAAGAAAAATGCCTAGATTGATGCTTAGAAGATACATTAAAATCTGATTACGAGATTGTAAATCCGACTTTCCAAAATTCCACAATTTTATCTCGCTTATTGGTCTTTTAGGAGGAAATTTTGTGATTACACAACAATAAAAAGTGATAAGGATACAGGGCTATTTTTAGATTAATTTTAAAATGTACTTAAATATTTCTAAATTGTTAGATTTTTATTTTTTCTATTAATTATTAAAAACTGTCTATACAGAATCCGTTAAAAATCGCAGGTATTGCGGCCCCTTAACAGATAGGCAACTTATTCTACATTATTTGATGTTTGATATTTTACTCCGTACATCTGAGTTTTAAGTAATTATAAACAAGCAATTTGAAAGACGTGGTGTCAAAATGTCATGGTTCTAAGAGTTATTATATAGGCAATTTCCCTTTCTTTTTATGGCTTTGTGCTAAAACTTTAAGGTGCAAAAAATGAATCTAGGAAAAAACCAGAATACTTAGTATACTTGGTACTTAGTATTCAGAATACTTTTTATATATGTTTTTCCTGAAAGTATTTAATACAATATTTTATTGCTTATAAAGTCGTTTTAATGTTCCAGTTATGTATTTAAAATAAATTTTATTAATATGTTTTCGTCAAAATCCAATGTAAATTGTTCTCAGAATTTAAAATAATGAAAACTACCTTAAACACATATTGTTTGTTGTTTAAGTTCGATTATATAATAATATTATTACTACTTAATATTTGCATTTTTGAAATTTTGTACATATAGTTAAGAAAAAGTATTTAAATATATTTTAAATACTTGGAGGTATTCTTAACGTGTATTCGAAATACTTTAATAAAAAAAATCTTACCCAAGTTTCAAGTTTGTATATATATAATACAGTACAGACTATAGAGTCTATGGTCAACAATAATGCATTTTTTCGTTACCATTTTACTGTTTAAAAACGTTGTCGACTTTTATCCTTGCAACGTTTTCGAGCCCTGTATTCCAGTTTGTGTAGTTTACGGGACACTTTATTTTTATCCAATTAGTGTTTTTTCACGCTGTAGACAATGGTGTAACCACAGAATATAACAACTACAATTTTACAGTCGGACTTATACTGTACATAACTTCGAAAATAAAACCGACCACAATTTTTTTTTAAACACATATTAATAACAATAAAATATTTTTTTGCAGTATTATAAAAATGTTTTAAAAATAGATTGTCTCGTTAATTACATTTGTTCCGCACATTGGGTTATATAAAAATGTATTTAATTATAATTTAAAAAATCATTCAGATAGAGATGGCAGAAATTGGTCTAACGTCCTTTCCGTTTCCAAACAGAATAGTGCAGTATTATTATAATTTTAAATTTGAAAGCAAAGATAAATCATTGCACTCAAAATATGATTCTAATCAAATTTCAGTATAATATAATATGATATAAATATAAACCCTATAGCACCACCATGTTTAAATAATAAATATATCGTATTCAAATTTGCAGTACTATATATTTCCTAGAATTTTCTACAACCACTTAAGGCCAAGAAACTTTGAATATTTAATGGTGATGCTGAAGTAACGTTACTCTAGTACTAACATGTTCAATAATAAAGATGTCTTAGCCAGACCAGTAATATATTTTCTAAAATTTTCTACCAATCCAAATCATCCAAACTCTAAAAATGTCTATTTTTTAATTTTAATTTTTTTAATTCAAATTTTCTTGGGTTTGGGTGGTTATAGAAAATTAATTAAAAAATACCATCTACATTTAATCTATAATTTTTTACTTGGTGGTTTTGGGATAACTCACCTGTATATTACGGTCTACAAGCTATAAAATCCGAATGAATTATTATTGGTTTTTAAGAAAAATTACTATTATAAAAGATGACATTGAAAATAGATTAATTGTTCATTTTAAATTAATTAACTTTTATTTTGCGTAAAAAAAATGATAAGGTTTTTATTACACGTCATATTTTATAAAATTTTTATATATATTTTTTATGTATTTTTTCTGTATACACAATTTTAAGGGTGCCACTCTGGATGTCACATTTGAGTAATCTTTGAAATTTTTGGGATTTTATGAGAAAAACAAGATCATACAACTGTCTTCCTAAAATCCTTTCTTTTAATGGGATATCTAATGCAAATGAGCAAGAATCTGTTAATATGTTTTCTTCATATTTTAGTTCAATATTTTCTACCAATAAAATAGATCTTAATACTGATAATCTTAATATATCTAATTTTGATTTCCCAAGCAAATTTTCTTTTAGCATAACTGATATATTTCTTGGTTTATCTCATTTACATGGGATAAAGTCTGTTGGCCCTGATGGAATCTCTGGTGACTTTCTTTATAATTTAAGATTTTTTCTTGCTTACCCTCATCTATGTTTCATTTTTAACCGATCTCTTAATAAGGGTATTTTCTCTGAATTATTTAAGATATGTTTTACTACCCTTGCTCTTAAATCGGACGATGTTTCTAAGGTAAAAAATTACAGATCTATCTCAATTTTATCTCATGTATTTAAGCTGTTTGAGTCTTGTTTTAAATAATATCAGTCCGTCGATCAACCCTACATTAATTGACGAACAATATGGTTTTCGTCCTGGTCGTTCCTCTTCTTTATGTAACACCATTTTTAGTAATTTTATTCATAGTGCTTTTAAAAGCCACTCCCGAGTGGATATAACCTATTTAGATTTTGCTAAGGCTTTCGATAGTGTAAACCACTATATTCTAGTAAATGTTATTCGTTCTTCTGGGTTAGGGTGAACCTCTATTGTCCTGGTTCATATCCTTTTTAAAAGATAGAATACTATGGGTAAAATATCTATGCGTGAAATCTAACGTCTTTTTGGCTACTTCTGGTGTTCTACGGGGAGGTCATTTATCTCCATTACTTCTCTCATTTTTTGTCAATAGTGCTTGTAAAAGGCTAAGTCATGGTCGTATGCTAAGTTTTGCAGTTGATATGAAACTTTTCATGTGAGTTAATACGCTTGAGGATTGTCAGCGTTTTCAATATGATATTGATGAATTTGTTTCATGGAGTAAGGCTCTCGGCTTATCTTTAAATATTAGAAAGTGGCAATATATGACATTTACCCGTCGTAATTACCCTATAGATTTCAAATATTCTATTGATGGTAATCTCCTCCAGTCTGCTGGTGATTCAGTTCGTAACCTTTGTTTTTATCTTTGTAGTTTGTTATCTCCTCACGTTCTCATAGAAAAAATTTGTAATAAAGCCTTAGAAATGTTAGGATTTATTAAAATAATTGCAATTGAGTTTAAACTTGAAAATTTATTAATATCACTTTATTGTTTTCTTATTAGGCCTATTTTATGGAACTGTGGTTTGGGATTCAATGCAGGCTCTTGTCAGGTAGAGCGTGGTCAGCGTAAATTTTTGAAGTTTACTGTATATATTCTAAAAATACACTGCAATCCTCATGGTTATTCTCCTATACTTCGGCATCTGAAACTAGATACTTTAGTAGATAGAAGAAAATACTTCAATCTGTAGTTCATGAGGAAGCTATTATCTGGGCAGACATATTCTCTTAAATTGCTATATCAATGGTAAATTTTGAGGTTCCTCAACGTTCCACTCGCTGATTCTTTCTTTTAATGTCTCTACACCAATTACCAACTATGATCGGAACGAACCACTAAATCGGTGCGTAAAACGGGGTGATTAGGGTCTTCAAGGTGAATAGGGTCAAATATTTTCGTTTTTGGTTTTGTTTTTATTATGTAGTGGCATTTTATCAAAACTAATTATGGTTTTCACCGTTCAAAAGATAATATTATGCTCTTTGGAAAATATATACAAACAACCATCTTACACAACTTCTTATCAGTGATAACAAGAAACATATTCGCTCCAATTTTGTTAACAAAATTATTACGTGGTGTAATGTTGTTTAGGACGAATATTTAAAAGTAAGTATTGAGTTTTTTTTCTTATTTATCTTTTTCGTATACTTTTTCTTATTAGAATAGTGTAACAATTAAATAGAAATTCAAAAAACTGTAATTATCAAAAATTAATGAAAATTATTTTCTATTTTATAACAAAAATTGGGGTAATTAGAGTCACTGCCTTTTTTAATGCACAATGTTATAAAATGTAAATTTACAAAGTTTGTTACATATTTGGTGCTTATATTTTTTAAACTAAGTCTCTAATACATTATACTTTATTTTATATTACAGATGACAAGGGAATATGTACCTGATATACCTAGCTGATACCTAGCTAAAAGGGATCGTACCCATGACACAAACCTCTTACGTATTGCTTTGGATCATATTTCTCGGGGAATATCAATAAGAGAAGCATCCCGCCATTATGATATTCCCTACAGTGTATTACAAAGATACAAAAAAAAAAAGAAAATACCATGGACACCAATAAATGTAATAAAATTGGTGGTCAAACGAGTGTAAACTGCAATGTAGAGGATGTTTTAATAAAAAATATTCTTAAGTGTTCAGAATGGGGTTATCCTCTTACTGAAATGGAATTAAGAATGTTTGTGAAGTATCATTTAGATGTATTATTAATTTATTATTAAAGAAAACAAAAGTCTAAAAAGAAATCAAGGACTGATTGTTAAAGGATTTAAATTTTTTTTTTGTTTATATATTTTATGTTATTTTCATTGTTATAAATTTATTATGCAATAAATAAATACCTACTTATAATTTTTTTTAAATGTATATACTGACCCCTTTCACCTAAAACCCAGGAGAATCAATTTTTATCTATTTCTTTATGGATGAACCTATTCACCCTATATCGAGGTGAATAGGGTCACATATTTAAAAAAATATATATAAATAAATAGCAAAGATATAAATGTTTTTAATAATAAATAATATCGAAAGACATTTTCCCGTTCATTAAAAAAAAAAAATCTTAAAAAGTCATAGATATATCACTAAAAAAACCTCTAAAACTGACCCTAATCACCCGATTTTACGTGTTTTAGGTGTCTAATTCAAGTCAATAAGGACCCGTCTTTTTTTTTTATAATACTAGGTATCTATGTTTAATTTGTTATACCTATATTTTTTGTACCATTTTGTTTTATACTTTGTTTTAAGATTAATTGTAAATTGTACATCAAGGCGTTATTGTATATAAATAAATATTTTCAAGATAAAATATGTGTTCCTATATAGTTTAACGGTTATACTCAGAGGCGTGCGCAGACATTTTTCGCAGGTGGTGCATTTCTTTCTTGCCATTCGTATGTATTATCCCTCCCCCTCCAGTGGTTTGGTAAGGTTTTGCGAGGAGGCCCTAGCAAAAAATAAAAGGTCATTAACTATTTACGCGAGGATCTAAAATATTTAAGTTGTGGGGCCCTAGAAATTTGTAATTTTTTATGATAAATTCCATGCTCCATCCGTGCGCACTGTGCACGCACTTATGGTTGTGTATACTTATACTTAACACGAATCAAACAATTTTTTTTTGAGTTGCAGCATTTTAATGTTTTTATAATGCTGCATTTTAATGCATTTTTTAAAAAAACCATAATAAATATTTGTATCAAAAACATATAGGTAGGTATTATTACGATACTGCAGGTACACTTCTTCATAATTTACAATACCCCATACATATCTTGGAATTTTTAAACATCCTATAAAACACAGGTTGCCGAGTATTGTATAAAATGCTTGGATTTTTTGACTTTGCCCGTTATATATACACTTTTTCGGGTAGAAGGTGTTGAGTAAAAGTTTTCGAGTAAAGAGTTTTCTGGTAGAAAATTCGTTCTACTAGTTGGTACTTTAAAGAGGTAATTTTTGATTTACCTTAGCACTTAGCAGTAAACTATCAGAAATGACGGTAAATTTGTATAAATCTGCAAATAATGTCATACCGAACTTTGCTTACGATTATTATTTCATCGAAAGAAAGATATAATTTTGTATTATATATTTTGTGTTAGGTATATGTGTGTGTGTGTGTCAGAAACTTCAAGAAAACAAAATATACAATTTTAACGAGTATCAACTAATATTATTATTACTTATTGCTATTTGTATAAATATTTAAGAAAACATAAATTGGTATTATATTATTTTAGGATTTTACTATAGATTTTTAACGTCAAAACAAAATTCTATACATTTAAACGTTAAAACTCATTAATTTTAATTATATGCTTTGTTTAAATATGCGATTAATACACATTATATTCCAAGTCTTTTGTATGGAAGTATATCATAAATCATCATTCTTCCGTTCAAATAAATGTATAGGTGTAGATTTAGATAATACCTTTACACAGTTTGTCATTGAAGCGTGGAAATAGAAACGTTTTAAAATTGATATCACGACGTTTTATTATTGTTGTGGATAAATAACTATCATATTATTTAATATTATAATATGATTTTGTTATATTAGTTATTAATTATAGCAATATATTATATATATTTTATATTTAGATTACAATAAAGTTTATTCAGTAACAATTATTTTGTTTGGTATTATTTAATTAATCGTTACCAGAAAACGAGCTAATTTTTATAAAAATTGCCTTTATTTGACGTTTTTGTTTATGGGCATGTCAAGTCCAACCTATCGTCTACAATCAATCCCATTATTTTAATTTGAACGTTCGGAATCTGGCGTATCGTTTATTTACGCGTTTTAAGATTTTACATATAAAACGTGAAATACAATATAATATTAGCGCGATTGCCAGTTATTTATGACTCGTATAGTTTATTTAAATTTCAGCTTTTAAAATTTACAAATCGTTCTGATCGTATTTAAACACGAACTAATTTCGCACGTCGCGATTTTCATTCGTTTCCCATGACGTGGCACGCGTGGTTGTATAATATTATTATCATCATCCATACATACATATACATACACGTTTTCGTTTTATATTGTCGAGAACGTGACGCACACAATGCAGTAAGTACTCGTATTAAACTGAATTTAGTTAAAACGAGCGTTTGGAGAATGAAAAAAAGAAAAAAAAAAATCAAAATTAAATAGGCGAAGTTTCAACAAAAATGTTTGTACTAATGGTGTAAACGATTCGAAAACATACGATAATAATTTAATTGTACGTAAAACGGTTTTTTTTATTTTTATTTTTACTGCGGACGTCGTACGAGAGACGCAGCGCTCGCACGGCACTAACGAGGTGAAGAGAACCATTTGCTACCGTCAGAATATGCGTTAAACATCGTTACACATCGTCGTCATCTCACAATGTATAATAATAATGTGCGTCGTGTTATAAGACGGTATATACCTACCAAGGAGAATAGAAAAAACACGGATAAAAAAATCGTAAAAAATTCTCGAAATAACGATTGACGGTACGAAAAAGACAATATAATATGATAATGGCACACCGCGCAACGTAATGTACGACGACCGTCATGACTACAATTTTTATTTTTCTCCACCACTACCCGTATATTATTATAAGTATATTGTACGGTTGATTTGCTAATGGCATCCACTCGTCACGTTTTCCGGCCCGAGCCAATGAAATCAATACGTCCGATAGCGGCGGCGTGCGTGCGATCGCCCAAAATTATTTCACTCCCGCCATATTACACTACTACCACTACTACCACTACTATTATTATAGTGCGTTCTGTTACCAGTCACATTGGTGGTATATACCTCTATGTATATACGTGGTACCAGTTGCGTGGTATACCGCGTTCTTCGACACCGTCCACGGACAAAGAACGTACGAAGAAACAATAGGTACCTATACGTGTCGTTATTACGAGACGAAATAAGGGTACGCGAGTCGTTTACCGCGCACATACCGAACCGATAACATCATCGGTAGAATTTTAACACTACGCAATAATCGAATTTTAACAGACGAATAGGTACCTCCATTTGTCGTTATTGAAATAATAGATACAATTTTCATTACTTTCGTGTGTGTAGGTACTTACCTACCGATATACCTATTGTTAAATTAATAAAAAAATAACGTGTTTATACGATAACAAACTCGTTTTGTAAATTACCTATACGCAAAACACGCAAATATTATAATTTAATAAAAATAATTTGTAAAATTAATGGGTATAGACAATTTTATCATCTACTATTTCGACTAATAAAATATTTTTTTATTCAATCGGACAATTTTACCCGAGACATCGATAAAAGATATTGTTAAATCAATAATTATACGCTTCGTTATTTTACTGTTAAAAATTAACAAATATTTTATTTTTAAATCGACAAAACTTTCATTCGACGTATATTAACAACCGTATTATTAAGTTAATCTATATTTTTATTGAAATCACGGATATATTTCATTCAGTGCTGGGATATGTGTTTATACTGATATTCTGTCGATCGGGGACAAAGTGTCCGAAGACAAAGGAAAGTGCTGCACAGAGAAACCAAACACAAATGCTTATTTTTTTTTTCCGTTCCAAAGCATTGTGCCGATGTTTTGTCACAGGACTCGGGAACAAAATATTGTCCTCGAGACTATATAATATATAGACATTTCATACTACTGCAGGGACGTATATTATAGCATTTGAGTATTTGTTGTTCAACCCGACAATGTCGAAGAAACCGTTTAAACAGTAGAGGATGTAATAATTGTTTAGGTTCTTATATATAACGATTATTTTGTATTTTTATAATACAGACATAACATATATATATATTATATACTCGTGTATTATGTATAGGCATTATAAGGTTAGTATACAAATATTATATATAATTTATAAAGCGTTTTGTATAGTATTTTTTTCTTTTAAACTTTTTATGAAACAATTATTACACATGAATAGAAATAGTTGTATATATATATAGTACGAGCACGTTTCGTATATTTGTTCAAAAAAAAAAAATAATAATAATTTGGGTGAAATACTGCAAAATGTTAACAATATAGGTACACCACACGGGCACGCGGTCATATTATGTAAGATTATTGTTTTGCTTTAAAAAATATAAAATAGTAGGTATATGGGTATTATACGTATGAATTGTGATATTCTGTAAAAATATCCAGATGGAAAAATATCCGAAAGCAAAAATATCCGAATTCAAAAATACTCAAAAGTACAAATATCAATTTAAAAAATATCCGAGATTAGTGGTAAAAAAATGATTATACGCAATATTAATAAAACAGATTCTCGGTGATAGAGGTTAAAACGCAAAGTAAAAAAATTGACTTTTTAAAACTTAAATAACATTTTTTTAAATTAATAAATTAAGAAAAAAAACTGACGAGGTTCACTCTTAAATACAGTTTTCTATCGATTTATAGTATAGGTATTTTAACTCTAAAATCTATATGAATAATAATCATTATGCATAAACATGTTTTTTTTTTAAACAATTATATCGATTACACAACAATAAAAGTGCTACTGACACAACATAATTTTTAAATTTATCAAAATATTTAATATATATATTACTTAAAATTTTTTAAAAATTGCGTTAAAAACGAATATGTATAGCGTTATTATAAGTTATTGATAAATATAATAAAACTTTCAATTTAAATATAAAGGTTGTCATTATAAAGTATCATCGTTTTCTATCATACTCCTCATATGTACATGATATTATTATACATAATTATAGGTAGATATATACCATATTAAAGAAATATATTATTCATTTTTAATTACATTACTGGATCCACTATTCCAACGTCTTTCTTCACGCAATCTTCCCATCTAAGGCGCGGTCGGCCTAGTGGTCTTTTTCTATCGGTTCCTCCTCAATTACTGCCTTTATCATTGTGACCTTTTTTCTCCAGGGGTTTAACCTTCTCCTTGAGGCTTCTCTTGATATGTATGGTTTTTGGAACAGGTTTTGGACCTCCTCATTGGTTCGTATTCTCCATTCTTCGGTTCGTAGGTCAAGATATGGTCCATAGATTCGTCTTAGAACTTTTCTTTCAAAAGTGTCCAATCTTACTTCCTCTGCCTTTCTTAGTGCTCATGTTTCTGAGCCATACAGGATAATGGGCCGTATTAATGTTATATACATTTTAATTTTTAAATTTACAGATATCACTCTAGATTTTAGCAGCATTCCCGCTCCAAAATAGCATTTGTTTGTTAATTGTAATCTTCTTGATATCTCTACCTTTAGCTCATTGTCTTGTGTTAAGAGAACGCCTAGGTATTTAAATTATGGTAGAAGATGTGTTCTATCCTCCCACTTCCACATTCTCTCCTCGTTGATACATTCCATTTCTTCTGCTGAGTTTCATAAATTCGGTCTTTTCGTAATTTGTTATGAGACCGACTTTACTCGCAGCATGCATTAGTTTCTTACAATGTTTCTTCATTGTCTCCTATGATGGAAATATCATCTGCATATGCCAACAAGCCTATATTTGACTGACCTAATCTTATGCCTTCTGATATGTTCATATCTCTGACTACATTTTCTAGTATTAGGTTACAAAGAATTAGAGAGAGTGCGTCCCCTTGTCTCAGACCAGTAGTTACTTTAAACGATTGAGATTTAGAACTTGAAATTTTAATTTTTATCTCAGAATTTTCCATGCTGGCTTTCATATGATTGATTAGTTTTTTTGGAAAATTAAACTCTTTTAAGATATTGAATAGGCTTGGCCTATGTATAGAATTGTATGCTTTCTTAAAGTCAACAAACAATGTGTATACCTATATTATTTAATTAATAATTATAATTTATTATATAATAATATTAATATTATTTAATTATTTCATTAAAAAAAATAAAAACCGAAGTATAAGGAGGGAGATCTATCCCCGAAATCCCTCCCCCCCCGTAAATACGCCGCTGAGCGTGTAAGGTTATATGAGTTAATTGAAGACAAAATCGAAATAAATAAATACATTTACATAAATACCAATACATATTATGTATGTGTAAATTACAGTATAAAACACGATTTAAGAGTTCGATTAATATAGCTGTACATATTATAAATAAAAAAGCTTTTATAATTTGTAGATCATAATATTTCATTATTATTTTCATTGTATGTATAACACATCTCATTAATTATTAAATCAAAATTATTCATTTGAAAAACCCACATTTTGTCACAATAATAATATACATATATATATATATATATTATTCCTCCCAACAATTATATGTATCTACTATCTACCTACGTTTATATAATATAATACTATCTTAATTCTTATTGTTTTTATATTCTCACAATAGTTATTCATTTGTATTGTATTTATACAATATTTTACAAGTATTTATAACATTAAAGTCTACACGATATAATAGTCTTGCAATATATTACATTAATATATTAATATTATAAAAAAATTATATACAAATGATTAAAAAATATATTGAATTTAATTTTGTACTTTGATTATTTTAGTTTTTGTTCGTTATTTAGTATTTATGTTTCATTGCAGTAAGTAATTTAAATAATTTAATAGTACAAATTACAAATTGTAAGCAATAATTTCAATATAAACCAATCTAAATTTCTGGAATTATCTGTCATTAAAAAATTTAAATCATAAAATATAAAATAAACCTTTGACAACTTTATATTTATAATTTTTTTTTTTTTTACATAAAGTTCAATAAGGAAAAATATATATTTAAAATTTCACAGGAACTCATTACTCAGCTTTATAAATTAGTTTAATAATATTCATATATAATTATTAGGATCATATTTGGTTGCGCAGAGTTACAAGTCAGATACAGAAATCATTATTAGACCGGCCTCATTGGTCCTAACAAACGGTGCAAAAATGGAAAATATACAGTCCATGGACTCATTATTTATTTAATTTTTTAATAATATGATGCATTTTTTCAAATTTGAACTAACAGCATCATAAGGAATTTTTGTCGCAACAGACTGCTACGAAATTAATATAATAGTTATACCAAAAGTGCAGAATAAATGTTTTATTTTTCAATTTCTAAATGCATTGTTTAACCAAAACATTACTTTTAAATTGCCATAAAAATAATATAATTTTTCACAGATCAACAAACCCTAATTAACCTTATAAAGTCATGTCATTTGTCCGGTGCCAGGTATAGCGAAAGCATATCTTGTAACTTGTTGCACTGATATTTCAATGCGTACGTCTATGATTAGGATAAAATAATATATAATTAATTATATTTGGTAATAATAATAATTTAAATTGTTAATTAAACATTATCTCGATTTAAATTTTAGAAATAAATATCTAGCCTATTTAATTAAAGCCCGCCTCATATCACTCTCTACTCTTACATCCCTCCACCTCTTTTTCAGTCTTCCGCTTCCCATTTTTCCTTTATTTCCTTTACTAATCTTATACTGCTTCTGTTTCTTCCTTCCTTAAAACATGCCCGAATAATCTAAAACTGTTTTTTTCTCATTTTGTCTACTATTTAAGTCATTCCAATACTACCACTTATATATTAATTTCGTATTTTGTCTTTTCTAGTCATTCCACTCATCTGTCTAAAATAGAGGATGAATGTATCAGAGATATCCACTACCTAACATTTTGATCCGTACATGGTATATCATTACAGGCCTCATCATTGTCTTAAATGTATCTTTTAACATAATTGTGATCCTTTTGTTGTGCAAATTTTGAGTATCTGACGTTTTTCTCCACTAAATCCATCCACACACACTTAATATTGTATTCCATATCTTCCTCAAAATCATCATCCTTCTATAGAACGAATCCTGAATACTTGAACATCTAACCTCATCCACTTCATCTCCATTCAACTTAATTACTTGCTTTTCCATATTCTATTATCTCTGTGTTCCCTTTTGGCTTTTTCTAAAATAATTCTCTATATATTTCGTTTTACCCTTCTAATCCTTAATGCTTTTCCTTCAAGAATCACCAATCAACACTATATTATCTGCAAATAGCATGTACCATAGTACCTTACCCTATAAATTCTTTGTTATTTCATCCATTACTAGGAAAAATAAGCAAGGACTCAAAACCAAGCCCTGCAAATGCATTTCTATTCTGACACTTAAATCCTTAGTTTCTTTATACAAATCTCTCACTCATACATGTCTTATATAAAATGCACCGAAAAATTGTGAAATTATTTTCTAGGTCGAGTTTTATTTGTAAGAACTAGCAAATTTGCGAAATCTATGATGAATGATTATGAATCCAATAGGTTGCTCGATTATGTTGGTGCAATATACTTGTACGATTTCCTCTTACATGTGATTTACAGTACAGTTTGATTGCATCGGTCATCTTAAGAAGATGTGATACCCGCATTTGTTGTCTCCCTCTAACCTACTGATAATATATGAAATTTATGTTCAGAATTTTTATCACAACTTTGTTATTTCTAATATTAAACTAAATTTATACACGAGATTACTATATATGCTGTAGCGTAGTAATTTTTCGAAATTTTTATTTTGTAAAGAGATATAACTATTTTAGAAACTTATTAATTAAAATAAATATATTTCTGTTAATTTTTTTAGCTGAAATTTATCTATAAATTTGGTAATAGATCAATTTATTCCAATATTAAAAATGACAAAGTTGTGATACAAATTCTGAACATAAATTTCATATATTATTAGTTGATTAGACAAAATTAAACAGTGATAAAAACAAGACTTTACTCTGTAATGACGGTGCACAAACTAAATGTTGATAGGATCTTTGGTGACAGGCTGAATGTGGGTAGTGTTAAAGGTAAAGGGATATAGCGTTGTTCAATGGAGAGAAAAGAAAATCAATAAGAATAAAAACAAGAGGATCAGAAAATGGCATTTTTACATAGCTTTTTCTTATGTACCAGGATGTACGTTTTATAAACTTTAACTATTGCTCCTCTAAAAATGTAAACAACAGAATAATATGAATAACCAGAACATATCCGAGCGTGAAGTTTTTTTTTTAGCTAAAATTTGTTTATCATTTTTAAATTTTAATATAAGTGAATTTTACAGTTTTTAATCACATATTTTAGACATTTAAATAGGCGTACCGAAAAAACTCAACGCTCAAGCGTATTTCTCATTTTTAATTTAGTGCAGTATTGTAGTCATTTATTTTTATATCAATTTTTGATTAAATTGCGTATATTAATTAACCTTTTAAAAAAACAAATATATAATGTGGATCACCCTCCCAGAAAATTAATAAAAATACGGTCATCAGAGATATCATGGCGATTTGTCGCCATATATCATATCATCTTACAATTTACATTGTATAGGCTAAGCTCGGCTATTGAAACGCCACTTAAGGTCGTATATATAAGGATAGTCCATTGGGCCCGTAGCTCCCCTGTTATTTTTTCAAAAGTAAAGTCAATTTTAGCAATAAATTGAGTATAAAAATTAATGTAACTGAAATAAAATTAAATAGTTTTGGACCCCTTCCACAATTTCCCCTCGTTAAAAAAAATCTATCGAATGCCTATATGTGTTATTAATTTATTACATTTTACGGGGTAAAGTAATCGATGGTTTAACCACCAACATTTTTTTTTTTTTTAACACATTAAAAATAATGGTCGTATACCGTACATACAGTCGAGACACGATTACTCGAACCTCGATAACTCGAAAAACTTGAGACAACTCCATTTTTTTTTTTATTCCCCTAGAAATTCTCATAACACTCAATGTATTACAAGTCTTGTTAACTCGAATATAAAATTGTGATAAATAGCTTAGTCGAAGTGTATTAATATCTGTTATACCTGGGTATTCTGGGTATTTCGTAAACATATTATATTTTATCTACTGGAGTACCTACTGTATAATAAAGATTAAACGAGTAAATAGAAATTGATTATTATTAGCGCATACACAATAACAGCATATGTATGTACTGATTAGTATGTGTTTACCTGTCGTGTCTATCGTGCATATTTTTGTGTTTTTAAACATGTCTCAAAAACGAAAATTAAATAATTTAACTATAGCTGGCTAAGTTCATGCGTGATACGATTGGTGGAGAAAGATAACCGGGAAAAACGAGACATCGCGAAAGAATTTAATATTCCACCAAACGCGCTGTCAATATTTTCAAAAACTAAAGCGGATATTTAAAAAAAATTTGAAGACAATAAAAGATCGAAACCAACAGTTTTCTACTGGATTTAATAAATAACACATATGTACTTATATAATACCATTGTATCTATTCTAGTTTTCTATAACATTTATGTGCATCATAACGTTTTTTATCGTAAAATTTTAAAATTATATTTCATTACATAACTCGAAGTTTTGATTTAATTTTGATAAATTCGAATTAGGCGTCCCGAATAAATACATATCTCGAAGTGAATTTTTATCCCCCTTCAACTTCGAGTCATCTCGACTGTATTTATTCGTTTAAAGTTGATTTCGTAGTAGCGGGATGGCGAGAGTGTTTCGACGATTTTTAATTCACACATGGCTTAGTATTTGTATATATGAAATACTTCTTAAAACATTGTATAATATCATTTGACCGAAAATTCCCATATTTTATTGTTTCGTAATAATAGAAAAAAAAAATGTTTAAAAACGCCGCGTTTAATATGACACGAGAACACGACCCTGTACAATCGTACACTGAACCAAATATATCTGTGATTTCAACAAAAATACAGATTAATTTAATAATATGGTTGTCAATATACGTCCAATAAAATGTTTGTTGATTTAGAAATAAAATATTTGTTAATTTAACGGTAAAATAGCATAACGTATTATTGATTTGACAATATATTTTATCAATGTCTTGCAGAGTATAAAATTGTCCGATTGGATAAAAATGTATTTGAATTAACAAATATTTCGTGTTCGTTTCGTTCTTTCTTCTTCGTCGAACAAACGGCCATTTGTTAATGAAAATATAGTAAATTTAAACGGAATATTTTTCAATTGAATAACATACCTATATATTTTATTACGTATATAATGATAAAATGTGTATTGAATTTAGAAATTAATTGTTTTTATTAAATTAGAAGTCGTACCTATATATCTTATGAAATTCCCAAAATGAATTTTAAACACATTTTTTTATTATTATTAATTTAACAATATAATATGTACGTTAAAACAATGAAAATCGTATTATTTGAACAATAATATGTTATAATACATTCGTCGTATTTTGATTATCGCGTATTGTCGATTCTACCAACGATAGATACCTGTATAATACTCGCGGTATATTCGGTTCAGTGTGACGAGCGTCGTCGCGTCTCCGTATATGTACGATAAAATAATACAATATATACGACACTACGCCGTAACGGCGACGGGACGCGCGGTGCCGCTGCAGCGATGGCGCGGCGTCTGGGGGGGGGGTAGGGGGGTGGCCGACAGCAATATATACCGAGAGCCGGTGACTTTCGGATCGATCCGACGCGCGCAAACTTCCCCTCGTCCCCGGCGGCGCCGGCGAGTGCACCGCTCGCTCCGTATATACGTGTGTGTATAATATATACCTATACTGTGCACGTTGTGTGCACGCGACCGCGTGGTCGGGGAAATAACGCGAACGATTAAAAAGGCGAAACAAATTCCGCAATGACCTTTTGCTCGTCGCAGACACCATACACGACCGTCCCTTTGTCGTCCACGGCGGAGGAACACACTGTATATTATACACGCGTATATTGTTTTATTATAATCCCTCTACTTGTAAGTATATATATACATGTATATATGTATATATACACTGCGTGCAGACGAGTACTATGTATACAGGACGTGCGCATATACACATAATACGCAAACACTATAGTCGTCCTGTATACATATACGCTATATCGCTATATGTTACACCCCATATATATATATATATATATATACGCCTACACGCCGAACCAAATACATATCTGCGATATCGATGAAAAAATATACATTGATTTCAATAATAAATACGGTTGTTAACGCATAACGTACGTCCGATAAAATGTTTGTCGATTTAACAGTAAAATAACTGCGAAACGTAACGATATTTAACCATATACTATACCTATAGTCTTTTATCTCCGTGTCTTGGGTAAAATCGTCGTCCGATTGTATACAAATGTATTGTTCGAGTTGACAAATAGGTATTTGGTGTTCGTTTCTTTCTTTCTTCTTCGTAGAACAAACGCCCATTTGTTAATCAAAATATAGGTAGCCAATTTAAACGGAATATTTTTCCAATTTAATAACATAATATTTTAATATTATAACGATAAAATCTACATTAATTTTACAAATTATTTTTATTAAATTAGAACTCATATCATATATTTCGTGAAGTTTACAAAGTAAATTTGTTATTGTAAACACATTTCTTATTAATTTAACAATATATACAATAAAAATTTGATTATTGCAACAAATATTCGTTTGTTAAAATTTGATTATTGCATATTGTTAATTCTACCAATGACATTTATTTCAGTGTACCGTGCTCGGTCGTTACTCTGTATCCGTCACGTCTATATAATGTTATCGGTAGAGCTGTGAATTTGTGAAAAAGCACGTTTTTTTTGTAGCCGATTATAAAACGTAGAGTTTTTAACACAAAATTCGAGTGTCATGTAACAACGAATTCAATTTTGAAACTTGTTTTTTGCATTTTTCGAAGTTTTTAATTTTTGAAGTAATTTTTTTCTTTTTTAGTTCATTTTACGGTATTTTTTTTTTATCCATTTCCGTCAGTGAATATTTTTATACACATTTTATGAATTACATATTTTTTAAATGTTCACAGGCTGTGTATACGTCATACTTATATTTTATAAATAATATCCTTCTTTTGAAATATTTTCCATAATATGCTGTATAATTAGGTACAGCGTTTAATTTGTCACGATTACAAAAGATAAGGTGATTAGATTATATCAGTAGTGAATTTTCAGAGTAAGTAGGCATCCGTAAATTATTAGGTATTTATTATTATTTAGTATACCTGTTCGACGTTCGACTTTCGTGAATGCATTTTTAAAATTTAGATTTTCAGTACATTTAAAAAAAATTTAAGAGCATATTTTAGTGCATTTTTAGCATTTTAAGTGCATTATATACTGCATTTTTAGGGATTTTAAATGCATTTTTCAAGATTTTATAGTGCATTAATTTCACAACCCTAATTATCAGGGTGTCTCGGTCCTGTATATTGTGTGTATGTATGTGTGTGTGTGTTTGTGAATGCCACAGTTAGTGTTGCGTAGCCCCTATTTTAGTATGGATGCACTACGACCAGTGGCGTAGCTAAGACCATTTTATGGGGGGTGATATGAATATTCGTCACAAGGCACAAAAAAAAAAAAAATATATTTTATTGGTATCTCATAAATTATAATAATAATTCTGGTTGTCTAAGTTTCTAGTGCAGTCTTTATATTTAAATTGTCAGTCGACATTTTTTCCCTTCATTTGCAATTCTTTTAATGTCACATGCTTGTCCATCTCTGGTTTTAAATGTTCTACAAGCTTTTTAAATTCATCAATTTCATCGGGAATTAGTTTTGAAATTTTTGAATATTAAAACGGCATTCAAATCCTCAGAAAATTTTAATTTTAATAATATACGAAATACCTATATTTAATATAAGTAATATTTAAAAATTATATAACAAATAATTTGTAGATATGACATACCTTCAAAAACTGATTTATGGTTTATATGCCGATCCTATAGTTCGCTTATATAGCTATATGAAAACTGTTATTTTATAATAATAAATTTAAATATATATAAGCATTAGCTGTTTCAGTGAAGTTAGCCTGCACGCAATTAAAACCGATGAATTGGCTATTCACATATGTTTATTTGAATACGGTTAATTCATTTTTGTTTTTTATTTCTACTTTTTTTCTTTTAGAATTATTACAGGGAATCGCCAAAAACTAGTTTTTAATATTTAATGTAGACGAAAATTATTCACAAAAATTAAAAAAAAATATCAACCAAACAAATAAAAATTTAAAACCAATATTACTGTAATATTGCAGTATATGCAATCACTGCAGATTTTACCCAGGATTACACCTTATCAGTGTATTACTAAAGGGGGCGTTCAAGTATTACATCAGCACATTTTTGGCCTTTTTAGACCCCTCCCCCCTTGTCAGCAATTGTCAGCAAATGTCCGGCGACCACTATTAAAAAAATAATAATAAAAATTTCCGAATTTTATACGAATTAATTAAAAATTTTGTTATATATTTTGAATTTTATTTAATATATTTTGATAAAAATAAGAAGGTACATATTTTGATTTTTTTTTATTACTGCTGACGTCAGCATGGTTCTAACCCCTTGTCAGCAAATGTAAGTACACGACAGACCCCCTCCCCCCCTTCCTAGGTGCTTATGTAATACTTGAACGTCCCCAAAAGAAAATTGCATCAAAATCACAGAATATTATTAAAAAATAACTATATATCCTACTATATTATCAGATTTCCATAGATAATCTCGAGCAGATAAATCGAGAAACTATAATTTGTATCACAATGTGTTTTACCTATAATTTACTTATATCGTAATCTGTATTACCTATATATTGTATACTATTATTTTCTATAGAGAAAACGCGTGACCAAAAATGTACAGAAATATCGATAATATGAAATATGAATTATACTGAAATTATAAAACAAGTTAACACAGTAAAAAACAGGGTCTGGGGGTGATATATCACCTGCATCACCCCCCGTAGTTACGCCACTGACTACGAAACAAAGTGTGCAATACGGAAACGCAATTAATGTGCAGTACAAACTAAAAAAAAACGTGTAGTGATTTTTTCCTTGAAATTTTAATTTTTTTTTTAATGTAGGTATGTAAAAAATATTCTCTCTTATTTTTATTTACTTTTATTAGAAATATAATATAGCCTATCTACATATACCTATATTGAAAATGTGTGCAGTCAGAAGCGCAACTAGGAGGGAGTAGACGGATAGACAGAGTTTGATCCACGGGCGTAATTTTTTATTTTCTTTTGAACGGGCGTAAATATTTTGGCGTAGAATATTTGAAGGTTTAATTTTATTTTTAATAATACACTTAATATTAAATATGGTGCCGACGTGATTATATAAACGTTTATATAAACGACCTAACTTAACCTTTAATTTTTTAAAATTTTTTTTAATTTAACATTTCCTCTGGGTATCAAGAATCCTAGTTACGCCTATGTGTACAGTACGAATTGTATCACGAGGTAGGTGTCGATCTCATCGACTACATAATATTAATTATTATATAAAAATTATTATAAATCGGAGCTTATAGACTGTAGTTCTATAATACTATACTTTATATCAGAGGCATTCAAACCTTTTCATCCCACGGCTCCTTTGGATTTTCACAGCATTTTTGTGGCTCCCAAGAAGAAATATTTATGAAGAGAGTATGTGTCTGGAAAACCGAAGAAAAAAAATTTCATCAACTTTTTCGACCGACTAAATTTCCAAGTTTCAAATATGAAAACAAGCAAAGAAAGCAACCTTTTCTGTTTTTTTTTATCTCTTTTGTGCCGTAGCTCCCATGACCAACACGTCGCAACGCACAGTTTGAATGGTTGTACCTATTTTCCTCCAAAAATCAGTTTCCATTTTTCTCCACTTCCATTTTCTCCAAAAAAAGTCTATTCCATTTTTCATTCCTCCGAAATTTTTGTAAATACCTGATAAGTATTTATAATTAATTTATTAGATATTTGTTTATATTATATTATAATAATACTATATATAATTATTATTAATCCAATGAAAAATAAGAAATAAAGACAAAAATAAATAAAAACATACCAATTAATTTTTTTATATTATCGTTATATTTTTATTTTTTCAAAAAATTCGTCATAAATCTAATATACTTACTTAAAAGTTCAATATTGATAAATGATAAATATACTATTATTTTAATAATTAGTTACTTAATTAGTAACTTTTTAAAATAATGTTATATCAAATTTTACTTGATTTTTTTTAATTGTGATATAATATTATGTTTTTGTGACTGTAGTATCGATGTAAAAAACTGATAGGTTTAGTGTATTATCTATTTTTTCATTTTTATCTAAAATAAATAAATACATTTTTTGGAGGAAAATTGTTCCATCCGTTTGAATATCTCTGCCTTATATACTTGAATAAAACAAACCATTTAAAGTAAAGCAAAAAGGTGCACTTTGTTCGTTGGGTGTCAGTAGAGGTAAAAGCACTTTGCTTATCGGATAGGGTAGTCTTGGATGTATTGCATTTGAATAAAACGATTCTGAACGCAGCTTCGGTGTACTATATATACATAATTAATAGTTATTAATGATGTTATTCAGTAAGTTGAACATTATATCAAAAGAGTAATCGTAGAAAAAAAAAATGCGATTTAGTGTGACTTTATATCTTTATAAAACATAATATTTATTTGAAATAGCTTGATTTAATATAAGTATATAATTATTTCTGTCAAATATACATTTAGTATATATATTTTTTTTTCAATTGTATTAACTTAATTTGTAAAATTAGTTAGAATGATTACATAAATACCATTAGAGAGATGAAGAGTGGAAAAACTATTCCGTTTTGTAATTTCTTAAACATGATTATCTTATAGAATATATAGTTGGAAAATGTTGGTCCATCGTCCCTTTGGTCCTCGGAGAGGATAATATTTTATTATTATTAAAGATTTGAAAACAATGATAAATCAAATTGCATATTCGGTAAATACGATTCTTTGGGGATGGGTAGGGATTTAAAAATGACTTCTTTAAAGTAAAAACTATATAGATATTAATTTGCTACAAAAACCCCTCTTTTTGAAATGTATTTTAAATATAATATATAGGTAGGTACTAACTGTCAAACCCGACTTTACCTGGGATTTTAATTTCTATTTCCCTTTCAATGTATTATGATAAATTGTATTGATATTATATTTAGGTATATAATTTGTTTTTTTTTTTTATTATTTTTGGTGTTGAATAAAAATTGAAATCCACTTGCCACCTCCCCTCTCGAAAAAAAATTGGATAGAATAGGTAGACACACCGAATAAGTTACAAGTATGTATATTCACTATATAAGTATATACGTATGAGTCATACACTATATAGTTATCAATCATAACTCATAAGCAACTAGACCTGGACATTGACATATTAGTATAATTTAATACAATAAATTATATTATACTATACAATAATAATATAATTTGTATATTAACTTTGGTATCTATATTAATAATAATATCTATATAATATTATTATTATTACCAAACATGATTATTTCTATAGTTGTATTCATAGTTCATTGAATTTTTAATTTTCTAAATAGGAATTTTAATATTTACTATTCGATAGAAAAAATTTAATATATTTTATTTGACCATAATAAAATGTTTTAATTTCCCCAAGTAGGTGTATTGGGTTTTTTGGTTGGGTTTTTTGGTGGGTTTTTTAAGTGGGTTTTTTCAAGCCAACCCTGATGGAGTACCATCTAGAACCAATGTTCTATTGATATCATACCAATGCTGCAAAACTCCTCCTCGACTCCTTCTGGTCGAAAAGTTAAAAAGCTACATTCAGAATCTAAAATTCTTATAAAGCACAAACACTTGCCAAAAAAATTACATTCTCTTTAATTACTAATAGGCCAGTTTAATGTTATAACTAATATTTTATATAATATACCTATAAATTATATATACATATAGGTATCCAATTTATTTTGTTGAATATATTTTTATTTATTATTTATTTATATAAATATATAGTTCATGGATACATAAAGGTAAAAATTCGATTTTTTCTTTTATTAATTTTTTTTTCATTATAAATTATTTATTATTAAATTATTATAATATGCTAATTAATTAGAAAAGTATTTATAAACAGTTAATTTATTTGTTAATTTGTATAAACAAACCTACAGAAAAGTTTACTACAAAATATGCTCACTGTATATTGATTAAATCTGTGGGTGCCTTTTTGTTAAACTAAAAAAGCAAGGTATAAATACACTTACCTATACATTTTTATTTATTGCCTATTTTTCTTATCTGCATCACATCACATTCAAGATAGTTCAAATAAAATAAACTATATATATTTGAAACATATCACCTATTTATTATGGACTGTCAATGTATACATTTTATGCGCATATTATTACATTTTATACAATGTATGTCAGTATTATACAGTTAAGGCTGGCTATTTTCTATTGTACTGGATCGTTAGACTGATATAAATAAAGGATTTTAATTTATTTTGGACTGGTTCTAAAAATTATGACCTGCGTTTGAATTATCTCTGACAACATTTTGCAAAGATTTATTATTTGAAAAATAATGAAATATTTTAATAAAATATAATATACACCGAATATAATATAATGTAATATCACCTGAGTGGCTGCATGAATAACCCTGATTGTAATATTATTAATTCACTGCAGGTGACGTGGAGTACGAGATCCAGCTATGTAAAAATTTCTAGACACGAATGAAATATTTTATTTTTTATATTTGGATATTTTTACTGGATATTTTGGTCATTTTGACTCAACTAATTAATATAATAAAAATACATATGCGTCTCGTACTCTGAGCTCCTATCTAAGTAAAATGTTGAGAGAGAAACATAAAAATACGACGAGTCGGTCGGTGAAATTGCGACATCACATATTATTACAGCAAATTATAAGATGATGACTTTTAAGATTTTTTTTTGATTCGTTGAAAATTAACTGAATATTAAAACAATACATATAAATACAAAGTGCAAACGATCATAAAAAGTCCCAACAGACATCATGTATACAATCGTGGTAAAATTGAGAAGTTAGTCTATCAACGTTTTTATAAAGTTAATCTTTTTAAATTGGCTACTTACCTTACAATTTTATTTTATTTAAAAAATTTAGATACATTATTTTATATTTATTTAATTTTTTTGGTATGAATAATTAATATATACCTAGGTTTTATATATATATATTAATTATCCGTACCAAAAAAAATTAAATAAATATAAAATAACATATCTCAATTATATATATATATACTTGTAACTTAATCCTTCTTTTCCAATATTGCCTTGAAATATGGTTTTTAGTTTCCTTCGTATTGTGATCTTTTCTGGTTCTGATGCTTTGCCATAATTATCGCTTACCCTTATATGTACTGTTTAATATACTTTCTCGTTTGTAATTATCTTAATCCATTGTATTTTTAGCATTTGACGATAGCCCATTTCAAAATTTTCTGCTGCATCTATATTGTCCAAATTTCAGAACCATATAGTGCCACACTACACGTCTCATACATATTACATTTAGAAATATTTCTTCTTTATATCTAATAATAACATATATACACCTTATAATTTAATAATAATTTGAAAGTTATACTAAAAATTAAGTACCTTTTTTTTTTTTTTTTTTTTTTTTTTTCGTTCGCCCTAGAGGGTCGTCCTTCCCCCTACGTCCGTATCGTTTATTACAACAAAATATACAAATTTACATATAGGTGGGCTTTATCCCTCCAAGATTCACCTTCGGTGCATATTTAAATTGTGTTAACTAGTTAATCCGCCGCCCGTTGTGCCATTCTTTCCTTCTCTTCTTTTGTAGAAAGCAATTTGCCGGCAAAAGCTTTCACTGCTTTTCATTTCTCTCCGCTCTGCAACATTAACCCAACGATGGTCTCCACGGTTCCATGTCTCCTTCCAGGATCACCTCCAACTTCCTGCGCTGCCACCACCATCTGCCACACCGGAACAAGGTGTGTTCCGCGTCGTCCTTAGTTTCGTCGCAATCCACGCACTTTGGATTATCCCGCAACTTAAATCTGTGCAGATAGTAGCCAGAGCACCCGTGGCCTGTAAGTAATTGCGTCAGGTGGAAGTCGGTGTTGCCGAATTTTCTTCCTGTCCATTTCTTGATATCTTGGATTAACCGTCTCGTCCATCGTCCGTCGGCCGAGGAGTCCCATTCTTCTTGCCATTTCCGGAGGGTTTCGTCACGTAGTTCGCCATCCACTGCAACACTTTCTGCCCGCCACCTATATCTATTTTGTCTTTCCCTGGCCAGTAAATGGACTGGGATCATACCGGATACAACTAATATGGCCTGTTTGGAAACCGTCTTGTACGCCATCGCAACCCTCAACGCCATTATCCTCTGCGGTCTTTCCACTATGATGACGTTTCGGTCGACCGCTAATGCGCTTGCTCAGGCTGGAGCAGCATATAGCAATTGGCTATTAATAACTGATGCCAATAGTTGTCTTGGACGCTGTCTGGATCCTCCTACGTTCGGCAGTAGTCTTGCGAGTGCCGTCGCCGTTACTCCTGCTTTTGCCGCGGCTGTCTCCAGATGGGTTCTGAATCCTAGCCTTCTACTGAACTCGACTCCCAGGTATCGTAGATGCTCTTTTGGTTGTACCCGTTCACCATTTAATTTAAAAGTAGGTTTTTCGTATCCTCTTTTGTTTGTAAGAACCACCGCCTCTGTCTTTTGTACTGACAGTTGTAGTCCGTTTTCCTCCATCCATCCGGCCACCCGCTCCAGTGCCTTGTTTGTTATTTCCTCCAGAAACCGTGTATTATGTCCTGTCGCGATTACAGCTACGTCATCAGCAAAGGCCACCAGCCATACAGACGAATGACCAGGGGTATTACAAGATTAAGTATCTACCTGTATATATATGAGATCCGTAATAATCAATTCTGAAAATCTTTAGGTAACAAACGGGACTTTTTGGAAAATTGTCAGGTTGCATCCGAGTTGGGTCCCGAAATTAAAACATCTATACCTACTAGTTAGGTCCCGGATAATTTTAGGTACCTACTACACTAGTTGGGTCCCAAATGTTTTTCGGTAAATACTATACTACACTAACATTTTCCTTTCCATTTTAACAGACTTAGGACTGTCTATGGTACATTTTTGACTACAGGTATGGTTAAAAATGTTTTTTTTTTTTGTCGAGATAATACAAATACAAATTATTCGAATTTTACAAAATATAATATAATACAATACAAATGAAAAAATATTAAAAGTGTTAAGAATCAAATATTAAAAATACATATAATATAAAATACAATTTAAAATTATCACTTATGTTAAAAAAAAAAAAAAAAAAAATTATGAATTAATATTTAAATAATAAAATTGATATTTTTATAAAAATTTATAAGACATTAATTTTACAAAATCCAATGCATATTTCTGCAGTTTTTTCAGTTATTTAATAATTTCTCTTTTAGTAAAATACAATTTCTTCTTTTTATTATTTCTGAAATTTTCATTTTAATATATGTGTCAATTTGTAAATTTTTTAAATTTCTAGGAACTGATAAATATTTGGCTGTGATGTGTAAAACATAGAATTAAAATGAGAATGATACGATTTGCATGAATTTGTGGTTCTCATTGTTGACGCTTTAAATTATAACCGAATTGTTGGTGGATATCTTGATTCTGGATTAATATAATTATCAAAAAAATAATCCATGAATTCTCGAATTCGGTTGGATACTTCTTAAATCGTCTATAAAACAATCTTCTACCTATTCTGGGCGTAGAAATGGTTAGCTAAAAAAATATTCAAGATATTTACTCAATTCAAAGTCACTTTTATATTCATTCGTTAATCCTAAATTTTGAATTTTTCGCAACCAGCTCTGTCCTAAATGGAATCTACATCCTTTAATATTTGTGTCCGCCGTCCGGCCATAACGATAAAATGGAATAATGATTTTTTTTTGAAAAAATTGAATTCTTCAAATAATGCATAAATTTCAGTCAAAATTTAAAATTCAGTTGGACGCATTCATAACATAACATCCGAAAAGTTCGAGTATAAATGTATTTTTGTTTATTTGGGAGCAAACAAAAAATAAGAGGAATGTAGTGATTATATTATGTATCATATGTATTGTAAACATTTGCATAAACATTTTTGGGCAACTTTTGAATATCTACGTAAAATGTGTTGTTATTATATATAATTTTTAAATTTTCAACTGTACAAAAAATAACTGTTATATTGACTATCATTAATTACTAAAAAATCTTCTCCTTGGTTAGTTTTTATATTTAATTAGTTCAATATTTTGTGAATCTCGTCTAAACTTTGTGGAATGTTTGGTAAAATACTTTTTCTTGCATGATAAATATTTTTTTAATTTTCAATTTTTAAGTACAATTGTAACATGTTAAGATATTCATATATTTTTTTTTAAATTCATAATGTATTAATTTAGATGGTTTTTGACAGATATCATTTTGAGATTTTCTCTTTAAATTGTTATTCAATGGTCTGCCTGTTTAATATTTTTTCAGAATCACAATTATGATTGTTTGTTAAATTTTGTTCAATAATTAGATTATTGTTATATTTAAAAAATGACTTGCATGTTCTCTGAATACATCTCCATTGTTCAATATAATTTTTCAGTATTTTATGAAATGAAAGCTTTAAATCCTTCCCTAATATACACTTTTTTACCCTTTTCACTGAACATAACATTAGAATCTTCCATGGTACTGAACATAGAACGCTCACTATCAATATGTAACTAACTACAGTCGTCATCAGACAACTTGGCAAAGCGATCGCTGTGGCGGTATAAAACCGGCGTTTATCACCTACCGGGTAGTTTATTACGATAGATGTCAAAATCAACGACGTTAAATCTGGCAGCGATAGTACATATAGGTGACAAAATTATCAGATATTGTTAATCGTATTATCTGGAAAATTTTCAGACGGTGACTATGAAATTATTTCTTCACCTATTTAATAGAAAAATATATAGGTACCTTTAATACATATTTAATACTTATATTGTGTAAAATTAAAAAAATATATATATATTATTTAATATTTTTACGTAATTATTATGTACTATTACCATATTTTTAATGATCCTCGGCCTATGTTGGAGAAGAAATTAGAAGGACTACATTACTACATAACTAGGCCTACATTGGTGAATGACCCAACTAGTGTAGCACCTAAAATAATCTAGGACCCAACTAGTATACTACCTGTGATTACCCTCTTGTGTTCGGACCCAACTCAGGGAGGCAGGCGTAGCGAAGTAATTTTTGCGGGGGGAACAGTGTCTCAATTTGGCTAACTAATTGAACTTTTTGTATATTTGTATGAGCAAAAAAAAAAAAGTCGCACGTTAAATAATTTGGTCGATTATAAATATTTCCCTAAAAAAAAAAGGGCACGTTCAACAATTTGGCCGACTCGAAAAAAAAAGAACTAATTTTTCTTTTTTGAACCTTAGACACGAATAGTTGACTGACAATACGATTTGGAAGACTGAAGGAACTTTGGGGGGGGGGGGAATACTCCCCCTCTGCTAGTTATGCCTCTGTTCTAACATATTATTAAAAATCGTACTTTTTTCTGACCTAATCACTTTACACTCATATAAAAAACAAAGGGGAGATAATTTTTCAAAAAAAAAAATTAGCAGAGATAAGATCTGAGATTTTTATTATACATTTTATTTCCCACAAAGTCCTACTTGTTACCTAGTATTTTGTATAACTGGTCCTCTTTTTTGTATATGTCATATTCTTATCTACACTTAAGTACCATTTTGAAATTTACAATTTCTAGGTAGGGGTAACAATTTTAAATTTCAATAAGAGTATTTTACTCAATTATTCTAATACAAACTATAGATTGTTATACTTAATAGTTTATATGGTATATACGAGTAAGTGTAGGTATGGTTTTACTTTGAAAATAACTTTATACCGGAAAATATTTGCAACATAAGTAAACCAAAGCACCAAAAATATTTATATACCTGAACATCGCACCTATAAAACATTTCGGTCACACCTATCAACCGGGCCGGGTCACTCGCTTACTTCGCTCGATCAGACAGTTTATTTTGAAAATATGCTCCGCCGATTCGCTGTGAAACACCATGTCCAGTATACCTATGTATAAAACCGGTTCAATTTAATACGGTTTAAGTGTACGTATTTCGGTCACACCTATAAACCGAGCCGGTTCACTCGCTCATTCGGCTAGATCAACTCGAAAATATCCCCTACACGTTAAATGAAAAAAAAATAAAAAATGTTCAGGTATATTTAGCGCAAACGGGCTATATTGATTTTCAAAAGTGAGCGAGTGATTTTTTTTCTTTGACGCAAACGGATATTTTGAAATGGTTATTTTAATAAAGTATATTATATCTATAAATTGATAACGACAGTGAAATGGGTAGTAAATTTGCGTTCGTCGTATTACGTATACGTATGCCGGCGAATTTATACAGGTACCTACATAATATCATAAATCGTATAATATATTTTTAACGAATACATATTTTATTCCGGCGACTTTAAATTTTCGTACATCGGTCAAAAGTCAGGATTCGTCAGCGTTTTATTTTTTCGCGCACGGCGAATTTACGTTTTTGAGGAAAAGTCGATATCATGCGGCTTCTTCTTAACGTACGTTTTTTTTTTTCCTTTTGTGTCGGACGCGCTCAAATCCGCATTCGGTGAAATGATTTTTCGACAATAAACTATTATTTGTAAACCCTTTATACCTATATACGCGCGCGTTCGGGCTCGGCACAATGATTGAGATGTTATATTATTATGTACGACTTATACGCGTATATTATACAATAAAAAAAAAAAAAAAAAAATACCGAAAATGTATTAGAAATTACAGGTGATTATATTGTAGCAGGGTGTATAATAATAATAATAATAATAATAATAATAATAATACTACAATAGATCGAGGGTGCCAAAGGACAGTCGAGATGGTAATCTGTTCTGCAGGTCGCCACCGCGGGACCTACCTATATATAATATACCCTATACGTTGTGGTGTACCCTACGTATATACTACCCTAAACCGTAAATCACATCATTTTATATATACGCGTTTTATTTAATATATATATATATATATATATATACGGTGCACACACGCATGCATATAATTGTGTATACGGTCGTGCTGGTGTCGGTTGGTTTTTTTTTTGTCCCCGACGATAGTAATCTTATTAAGAAACCCTTCGGAGAAAACAAAACGGGAAAGTAAAAATAAATGTAAAAAATAAAAAATAACCGCGTGGATAAAAATCGAAAACAAATAAATTTAGCCGTCTACGCCGTCGGAATTCGAATATTGGAAACCCGATCGTAGGGCGCGCGTGCGTACACCTATATATATATAATAATAATAATAATATATAACTCGCTTACTCGTACATAGTATATAATAATAATAATAATAATATATGTCCTATACGATGTATACATTTGAACATTCCCGCCGAATCCTCGTGTATCGTATCGTTACGTGTAATTGCCACTTCTTTACTACGGGGCCCCGGTAATTGCTGATGTCATTCAAACTAATTGTCTCCGGGGCCCGAATGGACGTGTGTCGGTGGAATTAGCGTGTGTAGACGACGGTTCCCCGGGCTCGTTTATAATAGGTATACGTTATCGCCCGTGAATATTTCATTTTCCGAGACCTAGTCTTATAAATCTCTGTCTGCGCTCGTACCCGGGTCGTGTATGGTTATATCCATCGTGCGTGATGTGCAAGTGTGGAAAGCGCGAAAATCGAACGTAGCTAGGTAGTTATGTCAGTGCCGGATTTTTTTTTTTTTTTTGGGGGGGGGGCGCAAAATGTAAAAATATTTAAACTTTTCTCGTCTCGTTTTTTTTTTTTTTTTTTTTGATTCCATTGGATCGCTTAATTTTTTAGTATAGGAATCGACGAATGACTTTTTTTCTTTTTTTTTTTTTTGCTTATTAAAATTTTGAAAAAGGGTCGCTACAATATTATCTTTTGCCCAAATTCTCGAGATCCGGCACACTGTATATTATAGGTATACAATATATATACATACGTCATGATATATGAATATGACGCGGAACCACGGTGGATCTATAAGGTGTCGACACACTCCGCTTATCAGTTGATCGAAAAACATACACCACTTGATAACGCCACCGGGAGCGGCTGATTACCCGTTGAGGGCTCAAAATTATATTTGAATATATGCAGAAATGCAGAAAAAATAGTAAAAATCACGTGAAATTAATAATAGTAAATCTAAAATGAAGACAAATTTATATCCTAGTATTCGAAATAAAAATAATACACATACGAATTTTCTTGTTATTATATAATTTATAATATTATACATTATTCAATAAACATGCGTTTTTTTTTTTATTATTATTAAATATTGAAAATTTTTCATTCATTTTCCCTCGAATTTTTCTTATCTCCAGAAATTTCCATGAAAAGTTTTACTAGGTATTTTGTTTTTATTTACATAAACTTTGTTTTGATAAATGAATAACACGCTATGAAATATGAATGATAATATATTATCATATATCATATATATTATCAAATATTGAAATATAGTTATTATTGAATTGTGAATATCAATTGCATTAATAATTCATTTATTATATACCATATAAAGACTACGAGTTTAAATTTAAAAATTGTATTGTCACAAATTTGAAACTGTTCATCGAGTTCAGAAAAAAAGTATTTTTATAGTGAATAAAAATACGAAAAAACTTATTCCGAATACGTATTTGAATACTTTTTATGAAAAGTATTTAAAATAGTATTCGTATACAAAAAAAAGTATTCAAATACTTTACAAGACTGGAAATATAACACAAAATGCAAGTAAACAAACTAAGTAGGTACTATATGCCTGAGATATTTGTTTTATTAAACTAATAGTAAGTACCTACCTATATAGTTCCATTGTAAATTACTGTTACATTTTTATATAATAATTGCATTATAAATTAAACAATAAAAATATTATATATAATAATAATAAATAGTCTGGGAAAATAAGTTTTAATTTATAATATTTAATGAATGTGTTCTCATTTTCGTATTTATAAACATACACTATGTATTTCAAATTTTTGGACCTCATCGGGTAGTCGGCGCGCTCCTAGTGGAGACGACAGTAAGTGGTGTAAAAATGTCAATCACTTATTCCTCGTGGCGTTTAAAGGGAGTGTTTACACCTTATAGAGATCCACCTTGCGCGGAACAATAAAATAACACGATGATAATGATGATATGATATTTCGCGATATCAACGACGCCCGTTAAATCCATAAATCCACAAAAATGTAAACAAAATGTATTCCATTGTGTTCGGGATCGGCGTTGCGTGGCGTTGCGCGGCGTGGCGCGGCGTGGCGTGGCGTGGTGTGCGGATATGAGTAGGCATTAGTCAACACCGCGGTACTGCTGCTGCAGGAGTAATAATGTGTAGTATAGTATTACCAACGCCTCTACACAATATTTTATAATGCGACCAGAGGATTTAGTATTCACGGGATGACTGAGATAATAACCGGTAGCTATATACACTGATATAAGATATTATATTATATTAATAGAATATACTGTACACTCGCGATGATAATATTTTACATTATACTCGCGTGTGTAACTCGCGTATAATATAATAAGTATATACATCGCGTAAATGTGACTAAACTTTTGCAACGATATTATCATTATTGTTATTATTATATTACAGTACTTGCCGGTACGTAGTATACCTATATACTTACACGTTCGAGTATTACGTCAACACGTTTTTTGTCTTTTTAGACACCCCCCCCCCTCCTAACCCTCACATAGTGTCGTGCTTTTGGCGATATTCCGGGGAGCGTCCGAGATATCAGGGACTTCGTACATATACGTATAGTCGTATAGCTAACTTTTCCAAATACATTTAACACAAAGGTAAACTTTATCTTCTTTCGAATGACTCGGCTAATATATAGGAACTAAACAATTCATGTTAACATATTTAAAACTCTAAAATAACTATAACCATACGGTCGTATCCCGATTCGCCGACGTTCCATTTTGCCGACGTTCCATTTCGCCGACGTTCCATATCGCCGACGTTCCATATAATTGTTTATCGGCGTGGTGTCCGTATGCCTGTCCACTCATTTTGGACCCCCATAATTTATCATTTAAATTAATTTTTTATAATTAATTTGTAATAAAAGAAGGTATCTTAAAATGTATAATTAAAATATAATTTTTTTAGTTTATTGGATTTTAATTATTATTTTTATTAATTTTTATAATTATTGTATAATAAATAAAAATATCTTGAAATTTTTG
>JAIPRL010004265.1:0-11170 GCA_025469235.1 Pemphigus obesinymphae
TATGGTATTTAGTTATAAATTGTATGCAAGATCTATATTATAGAAAAAAATATTTCGATTTTTCTTTGTTCTCCAGACATTCTCTCCTTGGCCGGAATATAGGTAATTAATATGCGTATTTTAAAGGCATATAACCACAGAGTATGTACATTATACATAATAATAGGTATATACGTCCGTGATAAATTTTTACAAATTAGGTCAATAATAACATGGATTAAAAGTTAAATTTATATAAATATTTTAAAAATATTACCTACCGTACTGGTTCAGGGGACGCCTTTTTTTCTTGCATTAGCTATAGTCCCCCCTGCAAATATATTCCACTTTAACCACTGGGTATAATATATACCTCTACCTTTTTGACATACAACGTGTAAAAAAATTCAGAAAAAAAAAAAAAAAATGTCCACTATCTGGATTTGGGAGGCGATTCGAGTGCACTCATCAAATACACAGTTTTTTTCTAAAATCAAAATTAAATAGGTTCTACATCAAACGCAATAATTACGCCACTTACTTTGATAATTATCCAGCAGCTGTTGTAAGTGTTGTATAATTTTATTATAGAATCTATTTTGGGCCGTGGACATACTGCGTTAATCACGCGATAAAAACAAAATTTATAGGCATACCTAATGTAACGAAATATTATTATAATACTTACATAATAGGTAGTAATATAGTTCGATCAATTTTCGGATTACCTACTTATTCTGTTCATCTATTCGTCGGAAACACTTTATAAGTAGGGAATTCTAGAAAGCGAACGCAAGGCTAGCAGAGGAGTATTTTCAAAATCAAATTATCAACAATATTATTTCCGATAAAATAGGTACATAAACTAATTAGGCACACGAAGTGCACTTAAAAGTTATTCTACTAGAGAGGTGTTGTTTAGGTGCTCAAGTTCGCGTAGCACTGCCACATTATGCTGTATTGACTTGAAACCATCGCCAATATTTTTCGACCGATTTGCAACACCGATTTTGGAATTCGCAACTCAGCCCTACCACCAGAAATTCGAATTTTTTTTGGTGCGAGCGTCAAGTTCACGTAGTACCTTTGTGCACCACTTCACTATAATAACCGTAAATATTGATATTGGTAACATTTGTAACCCAGGCAATGGTACCCCAATTAGTGATGCACAAAGCAAAACCAAGACCAATATGGTCTTGGTCGTGTTAACTCAATCTTGGTCTTGGTCTTGTTGACTCAGTAGAAGTCAGTCTTGGTCTTGGTCTTGTTGAATGAATCTAGGTATTGGTCTTGGTCTTGCAAAATTCTTGCAGCCTTGATTTTTTTTTTTTTTACCAAAGTTATAAATAAGAATAAATAATTTATTTATACGTACACAAGGGGAGATACAGGGAGTAATGAGAGTAATTCCCCCCTCCGTTCACAAAAAATAATTAGGTAGATATCTGTGTAGTTGACTGTTTTCAACACCGAACTTTCAAGAAATAGTAGAATATCTGTTTACCCATATATTCGATAAACGATAATCATTTCCGAAAATATTACAATAGGATATTGATGATTGCATTACGAGAAATCTATAGATTTGGTGTGGAATTATAAATAACGTATACCAAGAAAAAAAATGTAATAAATAACGTATTTAATTCATTAATTTTTATTTTATTTAAAAGCAAGACTTGCAAGAGTCTTGCAGTCAAGTCTTGGTCTTGGTCATGGTCTTGCATTATAAGTCTTGGTCTCGGTCTTGCATAAATTTTTATTTCAGTCCTGCTATGAAATAATAAAATCTTGGTTTTGGTCTTGCTAGCTCTAGTACGGTCTTGGTCTTGCAAAAATGCAAAACCAAGACCAAGACCAAATTTGCCCATCACTAACCCCAATGGACAGACGGACTACATAATGGGGGGGCGGTATATATTGTGTTTAAGTATATGTTTAGAAACCTAAAATGTTGTATAAATTGTAGTCGTATAACAAAATTAAATAAATACATACATTATATATAATACGAATTGTGGTAAGGAAAATAATATTGAATAATAGGTGAAACCTTCTTGGTTTACTTTAATAATATAAAAATTACACAAAATTTGTAGGTGCAGGGAAAAATCAATTAAAATACAATATTACAAACTTATAGTGTGGGCATGGGCGTGAGTAGCGGGGTGGGGGGGGGTGTAATTCCCCCTTCCTCCAAAGTTCTTTCACTCGGCTATTCGTGTACAAGGTTCAAAATAGAAAAATAAGTTGATAATTTTTTTGTTTTTTTGCTTATTTACAGTTTTGAAATTTATTTGCAGTCTGCGGCCAATTCAATTGTTACGTGTGACTTTTTTTCAATCAGTCGGCCAAATTAAGTCACTGCCCCCCTCCCCCCCCCCAAAAAAAAAAAAAAATTACTTGACTACGCCCCTAAGTGTGAGTAATTCAAAATATTATAAATACTACCTACTACTTATGAAACATTGAAACAAATGAAAATAGAATATATTTAAGAATATTGTGGTATTATTTATTATTATATTTAAAATATTTAAAAACTTCTTATTACTTTTCTGGTTGGTTTATAATAAAATAACATTATTAAATTGGTCATTTTTATATTTTTATATAAATAAGTAAATGTAAATTGACTTTCATATTTTTTGTTTTTGTAAATCTTTTGATTTTCTTTTATTCTAAATCATTGCAATTTTCCCAATTATTCTCATTTCATGTGATATGCGAACCACATAACGACTCAAACCATAATTTACTATACCATAGAGTATGAAACTGAAAATAGTAGGTAAGTACCTATTATTAATAATGTTAATAATAGGTATCTATTTTAGATATAGGCATGTATAGGTGTATAGAGTATAAGTATAACATACATTGTTTTTAAATATTTTTAATTTTAAAATATCTATTATAATTAATCATGTGAAACCTTCATAGGTGCAGATTTCGAAATATTCGTTGAGATATATATATATATATTTTTTTTTTTTTTTAACATAGTCCACAGTCTGTTTCATTAACTTTTATATATTCTTTTAATTTATCTTCTAGATTTGTTAAGTCGTTATTAAATCGTATAATAATTGTAGGGCTCGATATATTTTCATTTGTATTAAAACAATCTTTATTATGCAAATAATTAATGATGGAACACTTTTTCATAATTTTCACATAGTGTGTTAGACAATACATTCTCATTAATAAATTTAACATTAATTATTCCTTCAACTTCAACTGGGAATATTTCATTAAGAATATTGGTACGTTCCAAATAAGTGTTTTTTTTTTTTTTTTTTTTTGATAGACAGTTTACAGCTAAACCCTTATAAAAATTGTGGAAATATACATAATAGCCAACAATATAAAATACTGATTGTTTGTAAATACCCGTTTGACTGTTGATGGCTAATACCTAAAAAAAAAAAAAAAAAATGTTAACAATATTCGACACCTACCGGGTTCGAGTCGGTCATTTTCTAAGCAGTATTATATGGGCAAGTCATTGGGCCTAGTACGATCGATAGAACTTGTTAGTGTGAAAAGTAAAATTAATTTTCGTGTATTATACAGGGCAATTCATAAGTCTTCGTCCGATTACGAACTGATATAGCTCAGCAATCATTGATCACAAGATAACGACCTATATACCAATGGAAAGATAAGATGGTCAAGTTTATTTTTAGTTAACGATAAGATAAGATAGTTAATGATTGGTGAACTGTCGTCAGTTTGTTTCGAAATGGCGACTCCGCCACAGAAAGCGTTTTGCGTCCTCCGTTTTAGTCAATGTAAGTCGGTAATAACTGTTCAACGTGATTTTCGAAGAACTTATGTAACTGGAGCTCCAACTTCTCGAAGTATTCGACGTTGGCATCAAACGTTCGAAGAAACTGGTTTTTTTGTGTTCAATGAAACGCTCCGGTCGATCTCGTACCCCTGACGAAAACATCGAGCGTGTTCGACAAAGTTTCACTTTGTCGGGCGACATGTGGGGGTCATATTGAACGTTTGTAAGTTGTAACTAAACTAAATAAAACTCGATTATTTTATGAATATTTTTGATTTGAATCCACCCTTATATCTTTATTTTTAAAATAAATATACATTTTTAAAATCGGATAAAGACTTATGAATTGCCCTGTATTGTTGTATGCTGCACGTCAAGCGCACTACCCGTATCAGTAAAACACTCGGAATCGGTAAAGTTAGATCTAATATTGGGACTCATTTTACAGGTATTTATGAAAAGATATTACATTCCAATCATTGTCCAGTGCCATAAGTTGCAAAATGGGGTCTTATCCCCCTCTCCCCCCCCCCGTCAAACAAAGGAATAATATCAAGAAACTATTAATTATAAAATATAGTATAGTGTAAACGCTGTGAAATGTTTTCAATAAAATTTAATACTTTGGCAATTTCGGCAAGCAGGTAAAATGTCATTCATCGCGGGAAAGTCCACTGAGGTAAACATTTCGACAGTCGAGTTGTTAACCGTTCTAAGCCATCTACCTGCTGAAAAATACGTTGACTTTAAATCAGCCCCTATTTTACAAATCAATTCGTACGGCACACTTTTTTACACGGGCTACGACCCTACTACGCCACTGACCGATTTTTTTCTGTTTTTATTTCCGACGATATTATGAAGTAAAATAAAATACGAAAATATTATAAACAACAGTTAGATTCATTGTTAAAAATAACATATTTTTGAAACGGGATTGGATTTTATTTCCTAATTTCTGTAGATAGTAAAGGTCTAAAAACGGAATTAAAATTAACTAAATATTGGTTTAAAAAATGCTCTGATACCTGCCTAATATATTATTATGCCACTTACAAACCCACAAAAATGTGTATGAGTGATATGACTATGAGTGAGTATATATATTATAATCAATATATAATAACGGTCAATTATACATTTAGTATGCACAAAACTACAAGAAAAAAGAACAAATTTATTCCCACCTTTATTTAAAAAACAAAATATAGCTGATAAAGCAGCCATTGATTTCATAGGTGCATAATATTACTACGCGAAATGTGCGTAGACTTGAAAAAAAAATAAACGTTGTAAGAACACTATATAGCTCCTCCGCTCCGATCAGAATCTGAAATAGATACTTTTTTTCCGAACATTTTTTTAAAATAGTAATATACGATTAATGATTCACTTGATTTTTTCCGGACTTCAATGTCTCAAAATCTATAAGTTTGTCGAAAAAATTTAAATGGCTATAAAAAAAAAAAAAAAAACAATGACTAGGTACGGATTTTCGAGATTTTTTTGAATTTAACACTATTTAATCTCGTATCATATTATATTCTGTATAATTTTTAAGATTTAAAAATTATTATTTTTTAAAATGATCTGATTTACAGTTAATTATTTGACGAGACGTTTTTCTATTACCGATGCTAATACTTAATTTATAATATTATAATATCTATCATGGTGAAATTCTTACCTCTTTTACAGATTTTTCCATGATTACAATTTTAAATGGTCCGAACTCGACTGCGGCTAAAATCCATATGCTCAAAACTGTCAGGAGAATAATATACTAGGTACAAAATATTTCATTATTTGCAGAATGATTATATTACAATATTATACTTTGTAGATTGTAGTCATTTTCAACAATACAGAAATAGCTGCCGTATTGTTGAAAATTACTACTTATAATGAAGTAATAGGTCAGCGGATACGGTTTTCTTTAAAAATAGAAATGTAAACACTAAACCGTCAAAGTTATTATCACAATAATAAATGAGATATACTATCGTTTTATAGTTTTACATACTTATTTAATTTTGGTCCCGTATGTGATCCGAATCTAACTATTATTAATGTGAAAATATGTAACTGCAATATATTTCCTTGAGAATAACAATAAATACATCACGTGCGCGAAAACAATGCACTAGATGCATACAATGTAGTTTATACAAATATTTTCATAAATGGGTTGAGTTGCAAATTCCAAAACCGGTGTTGTAAATTATTGCAAATTGGTTGCAAAATATTGGCGGTGTTTTTTTATTCGATTGCATATTATAGTTTACGGTGCCAACTTCACGGACGTATAGGATCTTGTACTTGCACAAGAAGTTGCACACGGTAGGCGTTTCACTCAACCTAATATATACGTCATAATACTAGTATTGTGCAGTGCACTAAATTTTATATATTTTTTTATTTTAATATTATTATTATTTTTTAAAATGGACCCAAGAGTCAAGACGGAGAGGATTCAGAAATTATTGAAGTTTTAAAATGAAACATACAAATGATGAACCAGATGTAGTTCTTGATATTATACGTCATATCTATAGCGAATCTATGCAAAAACGGTATCTACTTTCGTAAATTTTGCGCAACACTACGATAATATAATTTCCTAGATATAAGCCAGTGCTTGAGTTGAGGAGGTACGTGGGAGGACGGAGACCCTCTTCTTTAAAAAAAAAACATTTTAGCATACCCCTTCCAATTAGGCAAAGCCTCACACAAATTGATGAGACATTAAAATCTTCAGGTACGCATATTTTTTTTATACTTTGCGTCCGGCCCCTTCTAATTTTTTTTCCAATTCAAGCCCTCAGCACTAGATATATCTATAAAAATGTTTTTTTAATGTTTTTTTTTTTTTATCGTTAACCACCACGCATTCTTATTAGTACTTAGTGTATACAATCAGCATTATAATATAGTTAGACTGTTAAATTCTACAAACATTTGATAAAAAGTAATTTCGGGAGTAATAAAATTATTTTATTCTGTGGATGGTCTCCTAGTTGTTTTTTTAAGGTTGGTATCATCTAAATTAAAAATTAATTTATGAGAAAAAAATAGTTCTACGTGTAGAACTATATTATTTCGAACGAAAGCAACTAAAACTTAAAAAAAATTTTTTCTCAATCGATTAATTATAAAAAAACCTCTAATAAGACTTGTGGCACAACCGGAGTTATTATTGCTGAGATAAATGCAATTTTAAAAATAAAATAAAATAAAACTGAAAAATTGATAAATATGATAATTTGGAAATATTTTATTATAAGCCCACAATTTGCATACTCTCGTATGATTGATAAATCGAAGACATAAACGACATATCATTGGATCATTTTACGATGTAGGTATAAAGAAAATTACCTATATTATTCTTACTGGAATAAATAATTGTAATAAATTATACATATAATATATACCTAATATATTTTATTTTGAAAAATAATAAAAATACTGTATTGGTATAATTTTTTTTTATAATAATATACAAAATTTAAAAAAATCTTATATCAGTGTAGTAAACAACTAATAATATAATATACCTATACTAATATATATATGTATATTTTTTTTTTTACATAATTATATGATGGAGTGATATTATGATGGTTGTAATTAAATTTATCCCTAAAATTATACGTACAATGATATAACAATTAATATTTAATATAATAATATACATATTACAAATGATGTAACTTAAAAATAAACTAAATGTTTGGTTAGGTACTTATTATTATAAGTGTTACAGACTTACAGTTAAAATATATTGTACAAAAGAGAAAATAACAATAAGAAAATAATATTCCGATCATTGTTTGAGGACGTTTATCATCATCCCAACGAACGCGCATTGTAACATCCTGTGCGTCCAATAAAATCTGAAAAACACAATTTAACATAGTATTACATTTTAAATGGGTCGTAAAATTTATTTTTAAAATAGGATTTCAGTAACTGAGTGATTTTAATTGAACATTTGGGTACATGAATATGTTATAAATAAAATAAATAAACTCCAAAATAGTTCAGTACAAAGTTAAAAAAAAATCAATACTCAGAGTTAAGTCATTCATTACTTTACTTTCCGTGATAATGATACTAGTGAGTAGTGGTGAATGATAAGAAAATGGAACATATTTTACACGATGGTACTCAAGCAAACACGATAATATTAAAAGTTTATCATACATTTTCATTCCAATACATATTTCGAATGATAACTCAAGATGAAAATTTTTGAAATAGCATGAACTAAAAATTGCAGACAATCTCATCAATAATATAAACATTAATTATGAAATCTTTTTGATGTAAAACCTATTTATCTTTGGGTAATATTTCTGGAACCCTATCTATAATAAGAAAGCATTATTTGATAAAACTGAGTTAGGTGAATTTTGACTAAACGCTACAAATGAACATCCATCGCTGTACATAAAAACCTGGTAGCTAATAGTAATAAATACATTTTCGAAATAAACTGAATGTTGGCCCAAATTTTTGCTTTTAATAAAGTAATCACGACTGAACCTGACTTCTCCTCGAATGTTACAATCATGCAGAACATTCCTGCTCATTGCATTTTTAAAATTTAAGAATATTAACATATTTTTAATAACTAAATACAATATACTAATGGTATTCTTAATAGTGACGTAGTACGTGACTAATCCGTAATAGGTACATCGGAGACTCAATGAGGGTTACACGCCTAAAGTTATAGGCAATTTTCAAACACTATTTAGTATTTAGGTTTGACACTTTCAATATTCTCGTTATATTATAATTTTAGTGTTAGATTAATACCCGAAACTTGGACATATTTAAAAATATCATATTAAATCAATTTAAATTATCATACTCTATATATTATTATTTATAATATGTAATTAATATTAATTAATATTTAATACCCTGATATAGTGATATCCTTATATTTTATACAATAGACATTTCTTAAATCCCTGGATTATTTTTCTCTTCCTTTAGCTAGCCTCTACACTTATATTTCCCCTTATTTTTTTCCTAACATTTCATACAACAAATTTTTCCTTAATTTAGCATTATTCACTGCGGTTTTTGCTGTTTAAATAAGCTTTTATACTTACTCTACTTAATCCTCCGTCCCTCTGGTTTTTTGCAATTTTTTAAACTGTATTTTTTTTCTTATATGGTATGTTCTACACTTCTTTTGCCCACCACCATGTTTACTTATCATCCGGCATACTACCTCGACTCTCGTCAACGACTTCCCTAGTAATCCTCTTAACACCCTCTGCTACCTTCTTCCACATTTTGTTTATATTTCCTTTCATATTCCACGCCTCTATCTTAATTATTAAATACTTTTTTCATTTCATCCTATTAGTTTCCACCACCTAATTTCCGGTTCCTTATTTATATATATTTTTTCGAACCCTTTTTCACTGGTAAAAATTTAAAAATCTAATCTAAACTAAGCCAAAACCAACAAAACTCCAATATACTTCGTCATAGATTTAGTTGAGTTTTAATTTAAAGTAGTTTTTTTAAAATACCTGCAAATTAATAAATTTATATTTTAATCTCTACATTCATATAAATACTATTCAGTAAGAAAGATCTGTCAAAAAGTTCAGTGTGGTTCAGATCAAATGAAAATGTTATTGATTACAAATTTAATTTTTGTTTTGAAAAAAATATAAAAATATAATACATTAAGATCAAGCGATAATTTTTGGTTAGAATACGTTTGGATTTTTACTTTTGGAGAAATTAGATTTTGAATGTAGGTACACTATTTATTTTTCTCGTTCAATATGGTATAAGAAAGTGAAACAATTCGCAATGTTTTTTTTTTAGATATTAGTTGGCCATTCCTTGGACATAATTTCAATGACATGTTTACCGAAAATCTGAGGTTATGTGTGAGAAGGAGAAATAAATAAATGATTTTGACACCTTTGTAGTTTGCTGAGTGCTAGTGGTATCGTGGACGGTGGATCTTTAAGCACGTAGTTACGTATGCCGAACACGTAGTCCTTAACGTACGTGTCCCACACCACTTGAGTAATGTCTACGGGGAATGTGCGCTTATCAACGGCACTGGTGTCCTTGTTGAGTTCCTGAATGTTATTGCTGATAAAGTCCCACTGGTGCAGAGCAAAGAACTCTCCGGTACGTGCCGCCATCTTGAAACGCCGGTAAATTTTCAACATCCTGCCGAGAAGAAAAGTCATTTATTATTTGTCATTAGATGATATACGTATAGTAGATAAATAGATAGTATACATACGATAGTATAGGATAGATATCTATGCGAATGATAGTTCGATAAAAACTACAGAAAAATCATTCAAAATTAATTTTTGAACCATTTTTATTGCCCTTTTAAAACTGAGCTTATATAAAAAAATATTTCCGAAATTTTTGAAAAATTTAATATTTATTTATACCAAATATCGGTATTAATATTTACATATTTAATACTAATTTTTATGCTATTAAAAGATTTACAATAGTGTAAAAAACAAATATAGATAATATTATAAATAATAGGTAATATTATATTCAAATAGTTAATTATTATAATTTTTTTAAAGCAATACAATAAGAAATTAGCAAAAATAAAAAATAAAAACCCATTTAAATTTGTGTATATTAAGTTTACTTTGTATGTATTGTTGGTAGGTACTTATGAGAATACCGAAAAATAATATTTAGATAAAAATGCATTATTTAGATACTTTAGATAATTATCGTAAATATTCATGTATGTATTTGAATAATGCCTCATATTTAAATGGTAGATGACTCTATCATGTGACGAGGTTTTTTTTAAATGTACCAACTAACTAAATAATTTCAAAAGATGCCAAACTCTTTATTTTTAAGCGGTTATTAATTTATTATTTTATTAAATTTTAAGAAAAAGGTGTCGTATATATCAATTTTTTCTAATTACCATATATGACAACACAAGACAATAAATCACACTCTAATGTCTGAAATATGTAACACAGTATAATAACTCTTGCTGTTATTGTTCTCAAAACTATATACAATATACTAATAGTACCATACCCGTAACATTTTTTGATTGTTGTATAATCATGACATTTGTTCAAAAACATATTTACAAAAAACAAACAAAATGGCAAATTTTTAAAACGGCTTTAAACGCAGAATGATAAAATATATAAAGGACAATATTTTGAAGATGACCTCATCGGGATTTTACACTACTTTAACAGGTTAACTGCCACAGGGTTTTTTTTATCAAATTTGTTCACCAGGCCATGAGATCCAAATTTGGATCTCACACAAACAACCAAAAACATTTTTGAGATCCATTTTGGGATCTCACTTCTACTTTATTTTAATCATTGAGATCCCGAA
>JAIPRL010004265.1:11270-39703 GCA_025469235.1 Pemphigus obesinymphae
TTATGAAATAGATCAGATAACTTTTTTTGGAATTTTTTTTTGAGTCGTCATCAAAAAAATCACTTGGCCTGCAGGAAATACCAAGGTGAGATCCAGTATGGGATCTCATGGCAGTCAACCTGTTAAAATTATATTGTTCAATATTTTATGTACAAAAAACTTTATTTTTAAACTACAATTAACATTTTTAGTAATTAATATTTTGTAAAACACTGAAGAGTTCGTCTTCAAAACATTATCCTTTATATATTTTGTTATAGGCTCTTTTACTCTAAAATCACTTAAAGATATTATTTTGTGGACATGTTTTTACTACTGAAAATCATAGGTGTGACGTCTTCTTAACGAGTTAATGTTAGTAGTGTCGTTATTGTACATACTGAAGATGATAACATCATTATTGAAATACCTACATATTTATACAAAATAAAAGTATATATAAATTTTTTTGGAATTGAGATTTTTCATTTTATTAGTGTTAGTAGTTACATTTTACAACAATATAATGTACATTTAACTAGTTATTCTTTATAAAGTTAAGTTATTTTATATAATTTTTTAATAATTTTATTATTTTTACAATTTTGTATTATTTTTATTTAAATTCAATAAATATTTACCTTTTTGAATAGAACAAATAGTGAGAAATTATATTAACATATTAAAAAATGAACCAAATAACATTTGAATATTATATTATTATCAGAGTTTATGCTTATCTAGATATAATTTTTAATATTTTATCTTATCTAGATTACAATAGATGAAAACATATTGAGCTATCTAAGAGTTATCGAAGATAAAAAAAAATAACATTATTTTTAATTGTATTTATCTAGTTGAAATGTATTAATTTTCAAGTAATTTTTATAGATTAAGTCATTTTATAATTTAGTATTCAAAATAAATAATTAAAATAAAATGTAGGTAATTGTCACTATTTATTATCTTAATCTAGATTTATTTCAATAAGTTATCTATATCTACATATTTTTTTATTGCCATTTATTAACGTTGATTATTACTGATATGAAACTTATTCAATTAAAAAACAAAAATAATAATTTATACATTAGAATACTAACGAAATTATTGGAAAATAACACGTAAGGCAATAGGAAGTAAAATAGAATAGAATATAATAGATAAGTAATTTTTAACTTTTATGAAAATTGTTATTCGAATAATATTTTTTGACTTTTCAAATTGTCATTCAAAATTTTTTCACATCACAATACGAGCATAATATAACATAATTTAAATATGTACGTTTATAAATAATAATATTTATGTTCAGACTACAGAGAATGTTAACGGAATACAAATTTATCTAGATAAGATAAAAGACGAGTATGTAATTGTTATCCAGATTGTGTATCTAGATAATTTCTCGACACTAATTTTATGTATCATAATACATTATGGTTTATAAGTTTGTCGCCAATTCAGCAGAAATTAAATTTAAATTTCACAGGTATACCCCGACTTCGGGCGTTATTTTCTATGACTATTGCATATTCGTGGATATTGTGCTCAAGAGGACTCAAATAAATCCAACGTACTTTATTTTTATTGGATATTCTACCTTTTGGGAATTTTTTCCCCATAAACGTACGTACGTATACGTATATCTTTATGGTATACGTACATAGGTTTGGACCCTGTGAGCCGCAACACGATATCCAGGATGAAGGCGGGCACGAAATGAAACAAAATCTCACATAGCCTGTGCACCATGCGGTTGGTACGGAACGAGAAGCCCGGATACCACTGCAAGTACTTGGATGGCGCGGTCAGTGAGTGGTACTGGCACAGGTTGCCCAACTCTTCCCAGCGGAGTGGATTCAACGCGCCCGACGTGCAATTGTACACCCTGACGGCATTTTGTCTGAAAAATTTTAAAACACAACGTCAGTTTTTGAGTTTAAAATTGTTTCAACCATATAATATGTATGCTGAAAACTTGGAGTAAAAAACAAAAAAATACGTTATTATGTATTTGGAATAATATAAAATACTCAGGTCTTGGGCACACGTCACATGCGAAATATAAACTGTCAAAATTATATATTACTATATAAGTATATTAGTATATATATATATATATCATGTATCTACTTGCTTATCAGTGGATTTCAGTAGTGATCGGATTTAAAAGTAGAGGATTTACCCCTCCTCCTATCGGTCACTTCTCATTAACATTATCTCCAAAAGATATGCTGATATACCTACTCAAATTACGGTTATATTGATTTCTTTCGTTAGAAACGATTATTTCTTTTCGAATTTGAATAATGATTATTTAAGTCTTATGATTTAAAAGTTAAAGTTATGGTTTATGACACAGAATGGCACAGAATCAAGAAAAATGTATTAATACGCAAATCGGTATCTCATTAATTATATATGTTATTAGTAATAAATAGGGCAGAGAACTTGTAGCTCTAAAAATCTACAAGATATGTAAGCATATATGCACTTAAAAACCCTAAAATATGCTCTCAAAATATGTACTTAAAATTAATAAAAGTGCATTAAAGTTAATTATTTATAATATGTATGTGAAATGTTTATTTTGTTTATAGTGTTACAATGAATAGGTAAATGAATAAAACTAAAAATATAGACAAATATTCTATGATACTGGAGTTGGATCGCATGATTGGGATTTTAGTCCACAGTTAAGATAATGAATTCCGAATACGGAAATATCCAATATCGGTTGGTAATGTACTGTAACTAATAATACAAGTTTATAAATAAAGTCAAATTATGTCTATCATGGTGGTGATGGCGATAATTTTATTTCGACTGTATTCTTATTAAAAAAATATTAACAAATTAATTAATATAAATATTAACAAAAGGTTTAAAAAAATAAGAAATATGTTCTAAAAGTAAGAAAACTCAAAAATATGCATTTATATACAAAATAAAATTACAAATCTTGTTGCGTTCAAACATAAAACGTATATTGTTACTCTGCTATTTTTGTAACTATGTAAAATAAATATGTAAAACTACAAATCCTCTACCATAGTAATAAATAATAACTAATATCATGATTACTTGGTATTGTTTTTTAAACAAATTAAAATAAATTGTCACGGTTTATTTAAATCAGAGACAACATTATTTTATTTTACAATAATAGAGAAGCGATTTAAAACGATCTACCTAATTTTTTTTAAACGAATCAGATTAAGATTTTTATTGAACAATTTAACAGACATTATTCAAAACTTGCTGTTTTAAAACTAAATATTAAATTATCAGATTAATTCTCAAAATTAAATCTGAAATGTATACACGATATTGAAAATTCTGATCCTCATTTCTTATAATATTATTGAAAAGTTCAACACTGACAATTTTACAATTAAAATCCTAACAATTATTTCCTGCAAACTTCACACCAAAATCATGAAGAATATAGAAAAGTATGATCCAATAATAATATAGAAATTGATAATGTTATGTTCATTGTCCGTTGTGTCATTATAATACGAGTACAATGTTATATCGTTCAAATGAAACCTAACTTTTGACTTTGGACCAAATAATGGGCCATAATAATGCGATAATGGCATAGGACCACTGGTAAACTACTTTTTTGTAACACTTTTTAAACTCTTTAATTCGCATTTTCGGTTATTTTTTCTAAGTATAATTGCCCTTTTAAATAATATAATAACTCTTAGAAATCGTTACGTTTTTACCCTTTGGTATTAAGAATCAATAAAATATATTGTTTATATCACAATAATGCTTTTGTATATAAATTTACTATATCTATACCTATTGATATTTTGTCCCCACTGAATACGGATGTAGTATAAAGAGCGGTTTTATATTATAAAATTTAATTTAAATTTAGTGCTGTGAATTACAATTACAAAATATTAAAAAGTAGTGAAAATAATAATTTCAATCAATACGAAAATGCGTAGATTACACATAATACATATTATACATTAGTAGTGTAAATGGGAAGCTTTCAAATACCTTGAATATTTATTACTTTTTTCTTTAATTCTTTGAATAGTACAATCTTGACTTTAAAACTATGTCCATATCAAGAACAATCAAAAACTTGAAAACAAAACCAACAAATGTCAAACTATTATATCATATAACTATGATGATCAAAATATTTTAAAAATCTAAATTTAAAATGTTCAAGTTAAGTTTTAATATTTTGTGATTTAATTCGTTTGAATCCTAAATGCTCTTACAAAAAATGGCTTAATATTAAGACGATTAAGGTTTTGCTGATCAATTATTTTTCTGTTTAACATATTGATAAACCAATGTATTAATATTACTATACATATATTAAACTATAAAAAAATTGGTTCAAAATTATTATGATTATCAATGTTTCTTTACATAATTCTTTGCAATCTATTAGGTATAACATGTAGGTATATATTATATAAAATATGTAATTATATGTAGCTACCAATAATCAGAGTTAACGTTCTGAAGACCCATTATACGACATTTCCATTATATAATATAATATCTATAAATATATTTTTGACTCGATGGAAAAAAATAAAATGTCAGGCAAGTTGGAGGCTTTGCATAGGTAAGTAGGTACCTATCACGGTTAAAAATAATATACTGGTCGGTACTAGGCACAATTCATGAGAGTCGATTGACTGATTCCGTTTTTTTCCGATTTCGCGTGTATAGAAATAATATGAACATTATACCTACAGACATACATCCCATTTAAAATATCGTTTGATTCACCTATAAAATATATACGAGTATAATATAACATTGTATTTTATAAATACAAATGATATAGTTTGTGATTTCTTAATCGAAAATAATGTCACATAATATGTTTGGAAAAAGACTAGGTACCTCTAAGTGGACCTCAGATATAGTATAAAATTAATATTTATAAATATTTAGTTCATATCACAAATATTTCTTACACTTGAAAAATAATGTAATGATAGGTACTTATTCGGTAGGTAATTTTAAAAAACCGGAATTATAATAAAAACTCAAAAAGTTATCAAAAATCCGAAACTGTTACCGTCATAACCATAAGGTTCTAAGCATTGATTTCAATAACGTTTAATAATATTACCTATGTATTATTACATGTATCATCATAGTTCAATATATTTCATACTAGAGGGTGTATATTATTATCTATAAAAAAAATAATAATGACCTACATATTTAGTTTATTGGAAACGCATGTACCTATAAAATAGTACAAATTAACATGATATTATTTTATTAAGATTTAATTTCGATAAATTGTTTGAACTATTTTTACCTAAACGTAGCTGTGTGCCAAGCTGACGTTATCAAAGTATTGACCAGAATGTCTACTGGTATGATATCCACTCGGAGTTTTTGATCGCAAACAATACTCCTGATGGTACCTCTTCCGATTTCCATCATGATTCCCGTAATACCACTCACGTTGTCTACCCATCCTTCAAAAGGTTCTCTCCATGCAGCGGTCACTGTAAAAAAATAAAACGCAATTTATTAATAAAATATTATAATATTATATATACAAGTATATATATATATAAATGTATGGGTAACTTAAAAATAGGAAAAAAAGTCTTCTTTGAGAGTGTATTATATTATATTGTATAAAAATTAGTTAGGTTTTACGTCCTTTAATCAAATTATCCAAATAACTCTAAAAACTCATTGTCTTATAAAGCACTGTAAGTAGGTGAAAAAAATGTATAAATATAAATAAGAATTTCACAGTTTTATTTATCATCATTTATAGATTTATTAAACTATTATTAATAATTTAATAATAAATATATTAATATATTAATAATAAAAAAAATTCGGTCATTAGAAGATAAGAATAGGTTATAAATAAAGGTTATAATCAAAATTAGGTATAGGTAAATAATTTCTTTCGATAAAAAGATTCTGAGCGAAATTCGGTGTTATATATTTTCCATTTTATAACGGTTCACCGTTATTGTTGATAGTTTTCCTTTACATTTAAGAAAACTGCCGAGAAATTCGACAATTAACATTTCTAAAATTCCAACTATAAAAATTACGTTTAAATAAATTTTAAAAACGGTCAAAAGTTTTGAAATGTTCATCACATCAATACAGTACTATAGTATAAATATTTGGTGTACATTTTAAGTTACTGATATTATAATTTTCCAATTTATAGCAATTTTCGGTAGTTTTTCTTTACGCCAATGAAGGCTACTGGGATGATCGAAAAACCACCATTTTAAAGCCACCATCTAGAACGAATTTTCTTTCAAAAACCTTTTTACCGGAAAACTTGTACTCGACCCATACCCGAAAATGTGTACCTATACGCATATACATGGAAAAATGAAAATAAAAAACATTATTGTAAATCCAATACATTCGTCACTAAACACAGAATCTAAAATGTAATTTTAAAATCAAATGAACGAAGGAAATATTTGGAATCTTATAATAATTATTATGGTCATAGATTGACTGAAATTACCTATACTCGGCCTGACAATAGCAATGGGTATGGCATCGGCTTGTTCTGCGACCACCCATTCGGCCATCGCTTTGGTCATGGTGTATGTGTTCGGGTGGTTTCCCTGCATCCTCCTGCCCATTTCTCGCAAGTCGTCTTCTGACATTTTCTGACAACAGTTGATCACAAACTCGGGATCGGCAGGGGGCTTGTACACGGATTCTTGTATGGTGGACTTGTCCGCGTTTGAGTACGCCGTCGATACGTGTATCATTGCCTGCGAAATACACACAAATGGAATGAAATATATTAACTGAAATCAATAACATCCCTCCCTTTCTTTTCTCTTTCTATAATACGTTAAGTAAGGACAAATTAGAGCCACGAGAGGGGGATATATTAAGGTTGTATTTTCTCATATATAATATTAACCTGGGTATTTTGAAAATTATACCTACATTCTATATATGTACTGCATATATGTTAAATCACATATTAATTTTATTATTTATATGAACTATGATTATTGATAATATTATACATAGAATAAAAGCAAATAAATGTATGATATTAGATAATTAATAAAAGTAGCTTTAAATGCATACATAGTTTGGAAAATTAAATGAAAAGAACATTGTTTAGTATTTTATAACAAAACATACAAAATATAACATATACTTTTAAGTTAAAACACACAAGACTGAAGAGTATAATATATATTATATAATGCAGACAAAAATAATTCCAGTTTAAAATTTAAATATAAAATCGGGTTTGGTCCAATATATGATTTACAAAAAAAAAACTAAATGTCTTATAAATTATCGTAGTATATTATAGTTTATTATAATCATAATATTAGGTATGTATACTACAAAAATGTTTGCCATTAAATTATAACCTATATACATTAGTACACGTTGAATTTTTTAAGACATGTAGATAATTTTAACCAATCGTAGAAACAAACAGTTATCTGATTATTATACAGACTGCAGAGAAAATTAAATATGAATGTGGCACAAATAGTTGTTATAAGTTATAACTAATAGATACTGTCTAAGTAAAGAGGTTTATTTTTATTTTTAGAATTATCATTGGGACATACTAAGATATCAATACATACAATAGTAATGTACATGAATTTTAATTAACAATAATTAAGTTTAAGACGTACCACAAAAGTTTTGAAATTTCACTCATAGGGGTAGTTTTCAAGTTTTTCATAGATTTCAAACAAAACAATGCAATTGCAATAAAAAAAATTAAAATACATAAATCATAGACATTTTAATATTCTAAAATACTTATAAAACGTATAATTTGCTATTATCTATACTCTATAGTTATGATTAGAAATAAGATTAATGGCATAAAAGTAAATGTCATATCTATAACACTAATAAGGTTGTTTAAAAATTAATAGCGGAGTAGGTACTAGTGTTTCGTCTGTTAAAACTAAGAGACAATATTAAAAATATTACCTTCAAGATCTTAAGAGGACGCTATACACCCGATTTTTAAGGGGTTTTGTAAAGGCAAAATTTATAAAATTCTAAGAAAAATTAAAATTCAACAATTTAAAAATATTTAATTATATCTTAAAAGTAATTTAAAAATAGTCATGTGTTGTGTATACATTTATAGTACCATTTTTTTATTGTTGTGCTATCACAATATTTGTTAAAAATCACGTTCATGCTTTATAATTTACTAGGTACAACTTTTCTTTGTATAATCACGCAAAGTCAACATTTATATAAAATATGAAAGATGTCTTTGAGCGTTGAGTTTTTTTTTAATATGTTTTTTGAAAGTTTAAAATTTGAGATTGAAAATCGTGAAATTATAAAATTTTAAAATTAAAAAAAAAAACATTAAAAAAACTTTACTCTACGGCATAGTAAATATTCCCGTTTTTTATCATTTTTTTATATTTTGACACTGCGATTACTAAGAGGTAAGTCGTAGTTATAGAGTGTGAAGGTCTTTTGATGCCGCTAAAATGGGTGTGTAGCATTCTTTTAAAGAGCCTTAATATAATAAATAACTTATAAATATAACAATTATAATTATAATATTAACTATTCGGAAATAAATGTTATAATATATAGATCATATCCCCCCCCCCACTGTTGACAACAGAACGGTGTCCGGTGTCGCCATGGGGCTATTTTTTTAAGGGGAAAATTTTATCTGAATAACTTTTTTTTTTGTTATTTTGAAGGAAATTTCTCAAATTTTAAGAAAAAAATTATATGAAGATCTTTTTTTGCCTATTTTTAAATTTTAAATGACACCACTGATATAGATCACCATAGTGGACCAAACAATATTTTTGATCACATACCTACTGGACTACTAACCATAAAATACTAACCAAAGCATATCCACATAATAATATATACCCAAGTTTATACTATTTGTAACTTAAATCGTAATTAGAATGACTCAACTAAATTCATACCTATTATTATTCAACTTTTTGCTTATGAATTTAGTTAAATTAGAGCTTCTCTACTATTTTTTGAAAAAAATAGCGTCCCTCTACTACGATTTTCAATGAAACATTGAAAAGCGATTATAACCGAAAGGTATACTTGAGGACCAATATGTAAAACAAAGGCCTATAGGCCTTATTTGTATAAGCAAATTAATTGAAAAAAAAAACTGGTATTAATGAAAACTAAAAACCAAACGATTAAGCGTGAAATTTCTTACAAAATGCATGTATCTAATATAAAACAAACATATCGAAAAAAATGATACACCCTTTCTAATCAAAATCGTCCAAATAATCCAATGTTGAATTGTGGTAATATCCTTTGTGATTTATTATTATTTATTTTAATTAATTATCTGTTCATGATGTGACTTGTTCTATTTCTTAGTATTTATTTATTATTTTTTGGAGATTTAAGACAACAGCTCTATTTTATATTTTGTGTTATTATTAAGAAGATATTATATAATAATATTAATATTAAAAAAATAATATGGAAAATTTTTTTAATTAAAATAATTAAAGAATACATTTAGAAATTAGGTACCTAATGTATTAACTGTCGACAGGGAGTGATATTGTGGAGGACGAAACAATATTATATTTCATAATTACCTAATTTTTAAATTTCTTATTGAGTTACACTATCTACTTTACTTTTTTCAATTCGAGTACTGGGTATATGACTAGATTCGAAACGATCGGTTACATACCTTTAGTTTTGACATGGACTGACACAATTCAATTATCCGTTTCGTGCCCAGAGTGTTGAGCGTGACGGCAGTACGAAGTGTCTCGTTGAACTTGACAGTAGCCGCCGAATGGAATACGATGGTCACTTCGGAACACAGACGCTTTCGGTCCTCGGCACTTATGCCCAGGTCGGGATCAGACACGTCACCAGTGATGCACACCAATTTGTCAAACACCTTTTCCGAATTCTCTTCAGACCGAATGCGATCGAACAACTATAGCAGAAAACAATAATACATTTTTATATTATGCACTAATCTCTACTTAAATAGTTATCCTAATTTGTACATTATTTAGGTATATTGTATCTACAGTCATGAGGCAAGAGATGTGGGTTACCTATTAAAAACTTCTTGTTTGATTGGTCTTAATATGTTCACAATTTATCATTATTATTACTAAAATTATAAAAAAAATCTGGAAATCATTATTACTTTTGTGGAAAATCAAGATTGTTTGTATACACATTTTATATTTTGATTTTTGATCAGAGCGAAGAATCTACTAATTTTACAATGGTGTAATTTTTTTTTTATGTTATTATATACAGGTTTTTGGGTTGAAGGAATCAAGTAGGATTTTTTAGATGTAAACGTTACTAAAGCTTTAAAAACATCATAAAAAACGTTTTGAACGTCCATTAAAATGTTTTATTAAAACGGGATTTAAAAATATTCCCGAAGATATATATACAAAACTATAGACTATAAATGACCTAATATTAAATTATCACTGCTTTTTGGAAACGCCGATTACAATACAAATATAATAATTATTAATAAATATATTATTATAATAGTGCACTATTAAATAATAAATTATCTTTGGAATCACAGATGAAAACAACACCGCTAAAATCCAAGTTTAGGGTGATCCATCCATCATCTCCCCTCATATAAGCTGCTGTTAAGATATGATACGCGGAATCAGAGTTTGTAGCGTAGAAACCATTTCAGCGTGATATCCATTTTTTAATGTTTTTTTAAAATTTAATTATAGCAACTTATATAAGTACTATAATATATAATATATTGCATTTATGATTTATTTAAACGGAATGTATAGGTTAAGTAAAAAGGTATCTATGTATAATTTAAAAATATGTGTATATTATTAATACATTTTATCGAGTACGTATATCGTATATTATTAATTATGTCATATAATCAAAATATTTAATTTCAACTTCAATTTCTCTAATTTGTATTAAACCCCTTTTTTTCCATAAAATACATATTATATTTGTTCGTAAAATAGATATTGAGAAGTATTTGATATAAATTGAAATTTAAGACGCCATTATTATTATTAGATATTTATTAGTCAGAATTTGATGACTCTATCTCGTAAAATAAGTGATAAAATTATTGATTTTGAGAAAAATGTTTTTTTCAGTTTTTGTGTAATTTTTTGGTAGTTTTTTTCATTAACTATTGGGAAATAAATTATTGTACTAACTAAAATAATAAAATATAGCAATAACGCCAAAATGGTATACGTTGAAACGGCCACGCCAAAATGTCCTAGACCGATCATATGGCATCAGTATAATTATATTCGTAGATGCATTTTTTATGTAGACAGAAAGAATGATTGCGTAGATGTAACACAGATTATCGTTACCGAATATCATACGATTTGAATTTTATCACACAAATAAAGTTGGGTAATTTACGGAATTCTACCGTATTTGAAGGTATTCAATAAAATATATTATTTTTGAACGTTGTCCTTTTTTTTAAAAAATTGTTTATAAGGTTTCGATTTACGAGAACAAAATGTAAGCGAATGAGTTTTTTTCCTTATTTGCTGTTTTTGAAAGCAATTTTTTTTTTTTTTTTTTGTTCCAGTTTTTATATTTCAAATATGGTCACCCTAAAATAAATAAAAATTGGTGGTGTACATAAAATTAAAATTTCAAATATGGGAGACTGGCCCGACGTCTTATTCGTTTAATTTTATATCGTTAGTACAAATTCTGAAAGTTGTCTTGCAAATACATATAAACAACGTAGAAATTATTAGTTAAAATATTGTTTTTCGAAATTCTGAAGGTTGACGAGATGCACATCCGGGACATACCTTAATGGCATAATATATTATTGGATAAATACCATGGTTACCTGAGTATAATATTAGTGATCTTACCGGATTTTCTAACAGTTCCTGGTACCGGCTTTCAATGTCCTTGCCCCTTTTGGGTCTGATCAACAGGAAAACGGTCTTCACGCCGGGGCATGATCTGAGCAACTTTTCAATCAGAGCTTTGCCCACAAACCCTGTGCCACCAGTAACGAACACCGAAGCTCCTTCATAGAAGTTGATGACATCGCTGCTCTCGGCAGATACGTTCCAATCACGACAGGCAAATTCGTTATTGTTTTCAGACATGTTTCGTCCGTGAGATTGATATTATTAGTAGTATAATGTTTTCGAATGTCCGGACTCGTCTTTCTTCGATCTCGCTTTGGCGTTGTTTAGTTTTTTATACGTCAAACTCTGATTACTGCAAGACTTAACGGCATCGCATTGGTGAACACTGAAATTGTATAAATAAAAATAAAAATAGCCAGAAAACATTTATTTATTTATACGAATTTTTAACGTATTTTGTACAAGAAATATCTATTACATAATTTAAATATTTTTCAAATAACAAGAATTTCACTAAGGTCATAATCATACAGGTATATAATACACCAAAAGTTTTGGAAAATAATGTGCAAAAGTAGTAATAGGGCTTTAGGTATCGGTAGATATTATATAAGTATACACCCCAGAGCCGTAGCGACCGAATATTGCACCCGTGGAAAATCTTAAAAATACGCCCATTTTGTTAAACAAAAAATTCAAAGACTATTTATTTTTAGTAATCAGTGCTATCTTGAAGGGATCCAAAACCCCGCTCCCCATACTTTAGGAAATAAGTCGGCAATTAGTAGGTAATTATATTTTCTATGATGGTCGGTAACTGGTGAAAAAGACTATTACAATATTTTTGCATATTTATGTTTTCAGAAAAATAAGTAAGTAAATTAATGTTAGCCCCCCTTAAAAATTTATTTGGGACATCCCTGTTAATAATAAGTCATATTTTTACTGTACCATATAATATAGTATCTTTAAAAACATTAAACTGCTTTCTTTAATCAATATCCCTATTCCTTATTTATAAAAAAAAAAACGTGACTAATTATTTAAGTAATATATATCTTAATAGAAATAATTTTGATTTAGACAATTTCTCGTTTATTCAAATTTGAAAATTTAGAACTCAAATCTCAAATTTCTTATTTTCTCTCCATATAATGCCCTAAAATTGAATTATTTTAAAATCGAATATCGATTTTTGCGTCATTATGTGCCCTTTTAAAACTTGGGCCCAGCGCATAGGTACTTTTCTCTCTTTCTCCTTGCTACAGCTTTGTATACATAAGAGTTACATCTTATCAAAGTACATATGAGATTTACATATTATACTAAATAAAAATAAGTATAAATTTGGGTTGGCTTAATCAAACCACTTGAGTGGTGGATTTGAAGGGGACAATGGGGGCGTTCGCCCCCCTCTTGGGCCGTTCTTTTTTTTTATTACTGCATTTACAAAATGTCACCAAAAATTTGAAAAAATACATCGATGCCATTTGTTAGATAAAGAGTGTAATATTGTTCTTAATCTACAAATATAATAAAACGTCAATGTTTTGCCTCCCATGACCGCCATGACTGTCCGTATTGACCGTTTATATTACGTCCCGTTTTCCTGATACGAACAGACGAAAACACAAAATTAGGAGTACGCGGGTTGTGGTCAGTCTTCGCTGAGCCGCCGCCGTCATATTTTCTCTTCAAAATTCTTATCTTTTTTTATCATCGTATACTCGCACCGACCTCCAACTAAAATAATATTCTGTGCGTCCCATTTCCCGGTTTGCTGATTTTAATTGATAGATATTCTGCCCCTCTAAGGTATTAGCATAGTAAATTTATTTATTTTTGATATTTACTATAAGTATTACTCATATTTTGTTTATATTGCAAAATAAGCAAATTTATTATTTTAAAATGAAATGTAAAGAAATAACAGGATCTCTAGATTCGTTTTTTTGGAAATATTAAATAAATATAATATTATATTTATTGTTTATATTTTTTCCATCTTTTAGTATGAAATTTTTAATTTACCAATGATGTACAAATTTAGTATATTATGGTCAACCAACATTTTCTAAACTAAAATGTTCAATTTTTAATAAATATTATTTTTTATATATAATATAAGAGGTAAATTAAAGTATTGAATTAAACTTTTTTTTAATTCTTTATTATATTCTGTTAGTTTGGATATGTACATTTTACAAAACGATATGCAGGTAAATCTTGACATGAAATTTATAGTTTATGTATAATATATTTATATACCTAATTTAATTATATCTGTAGAATTCATACTAAACTATAATTAATTATTGGTAGATTAAAAGATAGCCTATATTTAGGTACCTTTCTAGGCAATGATGCCGAAATATATTTTGTCAACCGATTCAACTATCGAAAATATTACACCCACAAACCTCAAAGAAAAATTTCCTAAAACTTCACTTTAAAAAAAACATCAAATAAATAAAAGAAAGATTTTTCGTGAAATTGCAAAAGTATGCAAACCGCCGACCCATTCACCTCTAAATTTCACTATATACCTATTAAAATATAGTATTGGTAACTGAAAAAATATAAGTAAAATTAATACTGTTACTCTTTTAAAGTACTTAAATTAAGTTTTTAAAAATCCCCCCCCCCTTAGATGACTTCTAAATCCGCCACTGTATACTTGTTATTTAGGTACTATTCTTCCCATGGATTTGGACTCTGGAATAATTTATTTAATATAGTTATTTAATAAATAATATCAAAATAAAAAATAAAATCAGGGAAGCACTTTACACGTTGGATAGGATATAGAGAGAGAAAGTTGGTCCATCGTCCCTTTGACCCTTGGACAGAATAATGTGAAAATATTATTTTAGATTTGAAAACAATGTTAAATCATTGCATTCCATGAATACGATTCTATAATTTTTATTTAGGGGGGGGAGGGCAAATCAAAAAATTTCTTCTCTAAAATACAAACTATAAAATTATTTTTTAACAAAAAATCTATTTTTTGATATGCATTTTAAATATAATATACCTGATTTCACACAGGATTTTAATTTTAATTTCTCTTTAAATGCATTATAAATTGTATTAATATTATTTTATATTTTATTATTATTTTTGACGTTCAATAAAAATTTAAATCCACTGGTATATATCCCCTTAAAAAAAAATCCATTATCTGTATCGTAACACACGAAGGAAGTTAATATGTCTTGCATTTGTAAAATATTGCATTCTGATACATCGTATAAAAGGTGATTTTTCGTCAAGATTAAGGAAACTACTGGAAAATAAAAAAATGACCTATCAAAAGTACCATCTTGAACCGATTTTCTATCGATGGTATATAATATACACTTTAAAATTTCTATTTGACTCCTTCAGGTCAAAAAGTTGATCACAAAAAAAAAAATATACATCATTTTTAAATTTTTATATTATATTATATTCATACGAGTAGGTACCTATAACGTATATATTTTGTTTGAAGTTAAAAAGTGTGTTAGGCATTTTCTAACTTTTTATGGTTTTAGACGAGGAACTTTTATAACTTTTTTTGTTTTATATGTAGCCCATAGTTCTATTTTTACTGAAAAATGTCTATACAAATTTGTAAGTGATTCATTACTCTTAACTACAAATTCAAAATTTGTAACTTTGTAAATGGAAATATAATTCAATTTGTATTGGGTTATAAGTAGGTTTAATTATTACCATATCCTTAAATAACAATTATATTCAAGTGGGTTAAGATTTCCGAAAATTTATGTAGGTAGAAATACTATTCATAAATCGTGTCATAATTTTTGCATTGAAGTTTGAATTTTAAACTAAATGATAAATTGATCGTGCGAAACAAAACTATAATAATATGTTGGCATCCATATTAAATTGTGTATTGAAGTCGAAAATTTTAGACAGTACCTAATTGAAATTTTAACAAAATAATTATGATTGATGATGTCGAGAAATTAATTAATGTGGATTTAAATTCACCAACGAGACAATCATCGAACAAAAATGTTATAATTAGTACCTACTCGTACTTTCATTTTGTGTTCAGAATACTTATTCAAATATTTACGCATTTTTTAATTAGTATTGAGCTTGCTTTTATTATTTAATTACAAATAACAAGTAAAAAAAATAATGTATAGAAATATGTATATTATACATTTTTAGAAGATATAAAACATGAAAGAAAAAACCCACTCCTGTGAACTATGAAACTGCTAGTGTTTCTACAACTATTTCCTACCTATTGTTATCTTTACATAATTAAAAATTAAACCAAAAATTTTAATTACGTACAAGAATGTTTTTAATTTTAATTTTTCAAAATTATATTCGAATACTTCATATGTTGGCGTCTAGTCTCTAGTGCAAGCCGGCTATAATTCTCAAACCCGTCTTATGCTTATCGTAGCTATCAAGAACCATATTCGACTCCTCTAATATGTGAAAGGGCCAAAACCTGAGCATGTTAAAGTTTGGAAAATTATAGGATATGAAACTTTTAATTTTTAAATTGCTAAACACAATCTATATTTTTGATGAAATTAGATACGAACCTCTTGATTATCTCTCATTTAGGTCGTTATAAAAGAAAATTTTAACTCACATAGGTAATAATAGTTTCCCGAAACATAAGTATACTTAAAATGTCGATTGAGAGCCAATACACCAAACCCGCATTAATTCTCAAAATCAACATGAACAATTTTGAAATTTTATTGAAAAGGATGTATTGTGTTAATATGGACACAAAAATTGTCATTAGGTATAGAGAAATATTCGCTACAAAAGCAACATTTATCGATAGCACATATGTATACACGATGAGTGCAACAAATATAGTAGATTTTACCAAATGTGTACCTATATAAAATTGATATTGTTGATTTCTAATAAATAAGTGATGTGAAACAATCGAAAAATTTAAATTTCTCTACACGTATTTTTTTCGAGAAACTTCCCGCAACCCACGTAATGCCCGAAACCACATCCGATCCCATTTAGGTTTATTTTCTCCGATTGCCTCATACACGGTATAATTTTTACTGAAATTGTTATTATACTATACAAGTAGTATAGTATATAGTATAGTATGTATATATATATATATATGGTATATATAACAATATGGATAGATGACAGAATACAGAATATATTCTTTTATGCGTTATATCTATGTTTTCATAAACTTGGCGAGTTTTCTTCGTACGCTTATTAATTCTACGTTCTATACATATATAATAGGTATATGGAAATCATATTATTGTATACATTTGTTTTTTTTATAAAAAACGGACAATACGAATACTTGCCAACCCGTGGACTGCCATTGGAAATCATCACATTAAACCAGAACGGTGTCACCGCATTCTATGAAAGCCCATCGAACAATAATAATAAGTAATAACAATATATTATGTACTATACAGTTATACTATTTACCACCAAAGATACCCCAAATACAACAGAGGTAGTAGGTAGTTAATAGATAGTTGATAGTAATAAGAAGATTATTATAAAATGGAACAACTAATTTTGTTGAATCCGAAAAACGGCAAAAGGTTCAAAAACGCAAAAGTATAAAAATATATATATAACACATAATTAAACTAAATTAAACAACATTTTTAGCCATGTTTTCTAAGTATTTTCCACAGTATAAACGTCCAATTAAAATCCGTTACAAACGTTAGTCAAACACTAACACTTTTTAAGACCTAACTGTATGCTACGCTGATTAAGCGTAAAATTTTTACAGAGATAAATTATTATAAAAACACCATTAAAAATGTATATTAAATACCACATATGATTTCTTTTAAATTTTATTTCGATTTAGGTAAAATAATAGATAGGTATCTACTAGTAAAATTACCACTTAAAAGTACTAATATTGTAATTTAATTGCAGAATACATAAAACATTTTTTTTTCCTAATTATTTTTAAGAAAGATTAAAAATTATGCGATTCTAAAATATCACATCATCTTAAGAACTTCGTGCAGAATCTATAAATGATTATGGTGAAATTAACCAATTTTTTAACATAACTTATTTACGTTATTGAAATACTTATTTTTAAATTATAAATTTTCAAAATAACAATTATGTAAGATTTTTTTAACACTATTTAATTTAAAATTATCAAAATATACAAATATGTATTGTGTAAATATATAATATTATATTAATTCGCTATTCATTTAAATTTAACTTAAATTAAACTAGTTTAACATTTTTTTAACATTAAAGAGGGATTAGAAGTCTTCTCAAGTATAAAAGTCATAAAAAATGTAAACCTTTTTTCATAATTGTAATCAGATAACTAAGCTGGTTTGTACTATTGACAAAAAGTAGATATATTTATGTTCAAAAGCATCACATACGTATTTATTTTTTTAAATTTCATTTTCGATTATTTTAAACAAATAAGAACATATTTTGAAAAATATAGGGATTTTTGAAATTTTTTTACTATAACTCAAAAAGTAAGTACGAACGGCCACCTTTAAAACACCTTTAAATTCAGAGTAAAAGCATGGACTTTTTTTTCATTATTTCAGAAAACCAAATTACATGGTTCTAAAAAGTCAAGTAATTTTTATATTGCCAATTTTGAGGTCAATCACACTTTATAGTCTTCTGAAATAATTAATTGTACTTTGGTACCCGAGCCAAACTATGATTTTTATTTAACAAACTTTTTTATTGACCCCCCCTCTTTGAAAAATTCTAGCTAAGCTACTGTCGTATTATATTATTTTTAGAATATTTTATTAGTTATGACTTGCGTGAGACAATTGAATAACCACTCATAAGACCATTCATATGTCATATCTATAATCATAAACATAATTACTTTAAATTTAAATATGATTATTATCTCATTTAAAAAATAAATCTGAGTGTTTTTTTAAAAATTAAAGAAGATTAAAGATTAAAGGAACAAAAAGTTTAATTAGTTTTAAACGTTAAAAAACACTGATAAATTCAAGAAGTTAGTTTCTTAAAGTACTTGTAGGTACTCAATTTTCTCTTCCAATAAAACTTTGAAAATAAATAACCATAAAATGTGACTTAATTAAGGCTATACATTTTTTTTCAATTATAATGTATTAAGTATAAAATGCACTCTCTTCCCTCATAAAGTTTGTTTTTTTTTTGTTGTATGTATTTTTACGCTAAAATCGATATAGTTATTTCAAAATTTAATGGCGAGTCATGTTTTTGAAGATATGACAATTTAACAACTACTATTTAAGATTTTTAAACTATTCCAGGGAAATAATGGTTTTACATGAAATACATTTATACTTTGCTCTGTTATACTTACTCAACATGTTTTAGAACAAGACAATGATTTACCACATATAATATAGTATGTAGACTGTATTTACAATAATACAAATGTATGTATAATAGGATCCATAGACCATAATTGTGAGTGACCGAATGTTTCCACGATTGTTCGCCCTATCCTCACGACCTTTGATTAATATATTCTAATTTTACACAAGTTTTATAGGCAATGTTTTATTTATGATTATACAATATACATATATTTTTAAAACAATATAACATACTTTTGGAACACTTAGTTTCTAGTTCCAACTGGCTACTACCAGTTCATGTCTTGTTATATATTTATAGTAAGTATATTATTGAAATTCTAAAAAATTATAGATTTCGTATTGTATGAGACTCAAGACTTTAAAACCTTATATTTTGCCCAATGGTTTCCCATTCTACTTAGCAGATGGTATATTTTCTCTGAAAATAATTTACCTCTAAATAAAATTTAGATAATTGCACTAAACGATTTGCAATAAATTGTAAAAACAGGTGTCTACAAAAGTGTTCTACCAAGGTTTATAAAAATATAAAAGTGTATCAAAGTGTATCCACGGATATTGTATGTATTTAAATTTTTTATGCATATGTTGGGTATATCTATGGTAAAGGGTCAAAAAGAAAGGGGCCAAAATTACTTGGCTCCTTTATGGAAAACGCCTGAAGGCACTTTATAAATGACTGAAAAATAGTATATACCTACTCTCCATGCAGTACATCCCCAAAAGTATAAAAAATAAAAATATGCAGACGTTGATATAAAAAATTATTCTATTATTAAATAATAATAATAATTCATGATTTTTTTCTAAAGAGATAAAAAATGAATAATAAAATCAAAACATTTTCAACAAGAAATCATTAGAAAATGTAAATGTTTGTAAAGAAAACTGAACGTATTAATTTGAAAAATTTAACCAAAAAATATTTTATTTTATAAAATACGATTTTCCATATTAGAGTACTTCAACACAAATAAATGGTCGTCATCATTCATCATTATGTATATTATTATTGTTAGTATTATTTGGTAGGTACCTATCATCAAAAAGCATGTTGTCGTGTATAGAAAAGTTACAGTAATATACATGGGAAACGAATGGTTACTGGTTAGGAAGTAGTATATTAGTTTTATTATTATATGGGTTCATGTTCATACAACTAGACCTTCGTGCTTTACGAACACTAAATATAAATAAAAGTTGCGGTGCCGGCTATAGAGATATCGCATGTTGAATTTCCGAATCGAAATAACGTAAGATATGTGTAGAAAATTCTGTGAATAGGTAAAAAAAATAATGTACACACGGCAATATATCTAAAAGAAATATACCAATCGACCGTATTAAACGTATAAACATAAATATAAATATAAAATATATAAATATCTACAAAAATGAAATTTTTATTTTCAGTCATTGTGTTGGTGTAATCTAAACGAGCTCGCATTATAAATTATATTTTATGATGTATTATATAGTTATGAGCACTATTGGAAAAATTGCCTCTTTTGAGTAGATAAAATTACGTTAGTCGTTACATTTTTAACTAGTAATCCAATTACTGTCACATTACTTAAAATATTTTCTTTAAATTTAGATAATATTTGAACTTTAAATATAGTGCATTACAATTGATATTACTTTTTTTCTTCTAAATTTCCATCCAACCTTAATATTATAATTTAAAAAAAAAGTACCTGTTATTAAGGGGTGAAAATACTTCACTCGGCGAGTAAGATACTGGGCACTGGTGGTGGATATATTGAATTTGGAAGCAATAATAAATCATTTCTTTCTATAAAAACTTCAGTATACCTAATAATATTTAGTACTAGCTGGAGTGCAAAACCTACTGGATACAACTCCTTATAAGTACCTACAACTTCTTTTGAGTAAGACTACTTGTCAGTGCAACACCAGCATTTAAGTGATATACCTTAGACGTGTAACTTTCTATGAGTATGACACCTTGTTAGTTTAACTTTATTGAGTACAATTCGTATACTTCAGCTTGTGTATTTTTATTAACGTTTTTTTGGAAATAATAGATATTGTTCATTATTTAATATTAAAAACATTCTACATCCAACGAAAACTGGCTTTTGCTTTCTATAATGTAGTCCTTTATCTTTAAAATGTTTCTAATGAATTAGTTTAAAATGTACTCCAAAAATTTACCGATTTCATTATATTCTCCCGTTCTTATAAGAACTTGCCTAAATGCAAAGGGTTGCACACAAAGTCAAAACTACACATAAATATTAATTTTGACAAATTTAACAAAATTAAATGATTTGAAACTATTTATCATTAAAATAAATTATAATAAAAGTATAATTATATATACACAATTATATATAATATAGTTATACCAACTCGGCCGGACTTAAAAATATGATTCCCGGGTTTTAATATAACCATTGTTCCAAGGCGGAAAGGAAATATTTGAAACTCCGATTAAATATCATTATACCTATGATAAAAGTTCACCCGAATGTATCAATTTAATTAAAATTATGAATAATGCGACTGAATTCCGACAATTTTAAATACATTTATTATGAAATATTAATACTATAGTACCCATTGTGTGACTCAGTCAGTCAGACTCACCGTTCTTGGGTCTTTATATAGGTATTGCCGTCAAATAAAAGTCTATGAATATCTGAAAAACATCATCACAATCATCACAGGGTATTTAATTAAATACTTGGGTCTATAATAATAGGTAGGTACTCGATACAAAAGATATGTAATTTAAATAAAGGAAAAATATAATAGTAAATATTAAATAATAAATAATCAAATTGTAATGATAAGAAACTATTTATATAATTATTTTGTTCATCAACTGCATGTATCCGATAAATATTAATCTTCCCGGATTTTGAGACCAAGAAAAAAATCACAAAAAATCGATTCGATGGAATACGAAAGGAAAAGACAGATTCAATGGTGCGTAAAAATGTCCGATGAACGCAAATTCGACGTCTGCGGTGTCGAAAAACATCTACAAAGTTCGCAAAAGTCAATTTTGGAAGTTGGCACGATAAGACTACGGCGTGGAAAAAATCTATAGTGATAATAGATGCATGGTGTTGTCTTATTAAATGTATTTTTTTCTGTCTTGGTGAAAATATCAACAAACGAAAAACGGAAAAATACGAAAACGACCGGAGAATAGTTTTAAAACGGTAAAGGGAAAGGAATAGAAAGTGGGCGCAATCGAAAATGGGACGGAAAATTAAATAAATAAGTCTAAAAGACTTCTCGTGGAAAAAATTGTAAAATTATTTTACTTATTTTATATAAAAAGCAAGCCACTGAATCCCCTGAAGACCTTAGGAAGCATCATCCGTTTCCGGCGACCAATTTAATAGTAACTCGGAAGCGAGGACATCGGAAGCGTAACTTGCTTTTAGAGGGCAGTTTACCTAGCTTTGAAAGCGAGGACACTGGAAGTGTTATCTCTACTTTCAGCGGGCAATTTACACACCTTTAACTTTAAAAACATTACCTTTGACTTTCAACAGCCAATTAAAATAATATCTGTATTTTCTTAATAACTATTTATTTGTTATTTCTTTGGTATAAACCGTATAAAAGAAAGTTTTTTAGGTACGCTTAAGGAATCTAGTTGAAAAATCAAAACATTACCTCTTAAAAGTATAAACTAGAATCAATTTTATATCTAAACAACTCTTTACTCCAAAACACCTATTCGATTCCTATCAGAAAAAATTTATACATACAAAAATAAAAATAAATGTTCAATTTAAAAAAAAAATCACAGCATGGGTACTACCTTAATTCGTGGTAGTGACCAGCTAATAAGAATAATATCCAAAAATCCATACAACATGTGAAAATTAAATTACAATTTTAGATGAGAAAGGAGATATCACAGAAAAACCAATATTTTCAATTGGAATTTATCTTACTATATTTAATAAATAAATAGGTAATGTGTTATTCAAAAAAATTACTACCTATTAAAAAGTAGTTATAAAGTTATAAGTTATACTAAAAATATATATTATAAATGAGTTAATCTTAAAAAAAATTATTAAATATATGTAGGATTATAAATGCACACCTACTTCATTTCATTCTTTATGAAATTATACAATATAGGTATAATATATTATATTAAGTATATAATAATATAATATTTTACAAATACTTAATGTTTGATCAAATATAATTCAAAATATCTATGATATGTGATTAAATTGTATAATATATATAAATTGACATTTTCAGTATTTTTATTTTCCTTAGACATAAAATGTAATACCTTTTGAAATGTTATGGAAGTTTTTAATAATAGTAATGGAAGAGACTAGAGAGTAGGGCAGATTTGAATGCAGGGTACATTTGAATTGTACTAATACAATCTTTTACCTGTTAGTTAAATTAATATAAAAAATAATGTAATATGATGATATTGTTTTTTCATACTGTATAATTTTATCTGACACTTTCAAACTGTTATGTGATAACCAAAAAAAAAAAAATAAAGAAAAAAAATTCGACATATAACAATTATGAACAATTGTAAGTATACAATAATGTTTTATTATCTTAAATATTTTATAACCAATAAATTGTAAATTTTTTTGTAATAGTAAAACATTTACTATACTATGCTTATTTATGTATTTAATTAGGTATTAAAATCTATATGGGGCTGGCGCTAAGAAATATTTATGGGAGTGGGAGTGTCTCTAAAATACCGACGGAAATAGGTAAATTTTTGAAATGTAAATAAGCAAAAAAATAAAATAAAAAATTGGTCATCAACTTTGTTCTCATTTTGCCGATTAAGTTTATAGTTTATCAACTTTCTGTTTCTGCCGCCTGAACTTCGTTTTGCTAACTGCTTTCCAGTGGTGGGGATGACACCCCCCAACTACTCTCCCCCTTCGCGTTGACTCTAAATGTATATAACTACATATTATATAAATTTTCTATCTTGTATTCCAAGTCGGTGTCTACTGCTTTCTTTTTCGCATAATTTCGTACCATTTTCTACACATATAAATGAAGAATAAAAATTTTGGATTTAATTTGATTAAATAACATTCAAATAAACTCCTTTATTTAAAATAAAAATTTTAATCTACCCCTTTTCCAAATAATCAACATTGAACAGTATAATATAGTGTAAAGCAGTAAACATTGACATATACCAAGAGAGCTGCTGAGGATAACAACATTGAACAAAATGGAATCATGGATTTGAACAAAATAGTAATTGGATTGCCAACGAAGTATATACATTTAAATCCACGTATAGTATTGTACAAGTATTTTCCCTAACACAAGAGTTATTAGGTATTTACTGAATACATAATTAAATGTTCAAAAATAAATTATTGCTTAGTAAAGAAACAAATAATATAATTGTAAGTTTTAAGTTCCAAAATAAGTTATTTTTATAAAATTAATTTTATATAAAGAATAATTTATGTTTTAGATCAAGTTTAATTTGATATTTTGTTTACCTGTTAATTTATTATACCTTTTGTATATTTTTGAATTCAGTTCACGGCACATAAACTGTAGGAACACTACTGGGCATGAATTTCTCTAACAAAACTTTTTTTTTTTAATGATAACACCTATTTTTATTTTCATATTCGGATTCGTCAAATTTTTTTGAAGTATTGACTTATGTTCTAAACCCAAAATTTACCAACAAATTAGAACTAATTCAGATTATAAAACTATTTTTTTGGTAAATTTAAATTTAAATTTTTTTTTAATTTATGTATTTTTTAGTTCTAAAAAACATGATACAATCAGAGTTCATCAATATAACTTGAGTTATTTTAAAGTAACAAACATGTTTTACAATAAAAAAATAAAATTTTATAAAAATACGTTTTATGATTTTAATCACATTTACTTAGGTAGATAACTAAACTATAAAAAGCGCATATACGTAAAATAATCGACAAAAAGAAACTTATAATAAAAATTATTATGGACGTTACGATTCGTAGGCGATAGCCGAAAACGTACGGTAAAAGTGGGTATTTTTTGTATGTAGAATTTATACCATTATCCACTTTCATGTGAATATAAGGATATATGTGAATATATTCATGTGATAGGTATAAGTACTAAAAATTCAATAATTGCTATAAAATATCCGAAAATTAATAAGAATTTTTGGAATTTTGATATTTTTCGCGTCTTTTTGGTACTAAAATAAATACTTGGTGAAAATTTCACGTTTTTATCTCCATTGTGTCATTATTGAATTATAAAGAAATAACACATTGATTCATTTTGTTTTTATAATTCGAAATGATCTCGTTTGGTTAATTTCGGATTTAGAAACAAGTTGATGAACTAAAATGATTTTTAAAAATTTAAAAATTCATTTTTTGTAAAAAATAAGAAGGTTCCAATTAAATTAAAAAAGTTTTATTGTGCACGCGCAAAATTCACTAGTTAAAAATATTGTAAGTCAGTAATGGCCCAATAGTCTATAGGTAGTAAACTGTAAACCGAATTAAAAAAAGACCTATTCTTAAAAAAAAAATATATATATATATATATATAATTTTCCTTTAAATCTGCCTATTCTCCCCTATTTATTGATACACCATGCAGACGTCAAGACTTAGTCATGCAAGTGCCAAGACTTAATCGGTATATATGTACTGAGAGCTCGTATAGGTATAGATTATATTATATACTATAGGTATATATATTTACATGACAAACTTTTAATCCCCGAAATTTTCCTTTAATACGTTAACTAATATAGTATCATAAGATTACCACTATTATAAATCTCATCTATAAATGGATTCACACATACCACTTTCAAAAAGATAAACAAAAACAAATCCGCTGTATAGTCTCTGGAATAATTTTAAAACACCATGATATTTATTAACAGCTCTAACGGAAGTAAATGATGCTTTAAAAGTAGTGATTACAAAGTATTATGGCGTTATACAATTCATAATACCTATATACTATATACCATGTATATATACATAGTATTAACCTATATTATTTGTGTACCTACCTATACTGACTTAAACATTCTAAACAAACAAGATTAAAACCATTAATTGTTATTACCTATACGATATTGATATTATATAATATTATTATAATATATTCCAATATTCGATATGTTTATAACATGCTACCGTAACGTAATAATATGACGTGAGCAATAGGGAACAACGAAAAAGACGTAATCGGACGTGTTGGCCAGTTTTACAAGACGTGTTGGTTCGACCAAATGAGATGTGGATATCACGTAATCTTCCAGAATTGATTGCGATAAGTAGGTCTTGATCATATAATATATTTTAAGCACGAGTTTTGTTTATGTAGCTACGGTATTTTAAAAAAAAAAATTTTATGTTTTATCGTATTAGGTGTATAATATTATATACAAAACATTTTTATTATTATTATTATTTATTTATTTATAATCGCCAAACGGCGATTATAAAGATTAATAATTATAATTATTATACATAAGAATTATTAAATATTAGATATAAAGAAATGATAAAAGAAAATATACTTATATAAACAAACATAAACTTAATATGTGATTTAAAAAAAGTGTTCTAATAAAACTAGTATGCAACACGAAGAAGTCTGTTTAAAAAATGGAATTGGCAATAGGAGGTAAAATAAATAAGAAGAGGAAAGGGAGTTTGGTTGTGAGTATTATGAGAAGGGAATTTAAAAAGGATACAAGAAAGAAGGCCAGGAACACCAAGAGAACCCTTCAAAAAAAAAGTTTATAAAGTTGATATCAAAATTAATGCGACGAGATTGCAAAGTAGGCACATTAAGGAATTCGCGTAAGTGACAAAATATTTATGAACAATATAATTAGATATATAATTAGTTCATATATTTTTATAATATATGTTATAGTTTTTCAATTTAATTTTAACCATCTTAAGATAAGCGAAAATGGAGTTAGGTATCGTTAAAACCAAATTTACTCATTTGTTTACAGCACAGAAAAACGGAGGTATCTAAATTATTAATTTTTTTCTATAAGACTACCATAACATACATTATGATTTATTATAACTATCCATTTTATGAATATATAGTAAATTGAATATACTAATAGTCTGTAGTTCGTATACTTTAGTGAAGTTATCTTAGAAGATCAACAAATATTAGTAAAAAAATACGAAGTAAAAATGTAATAAGTATACCTAACCATGTTCTGTCCTATATTCTATGGCCTAATTTAGATAGTAACATTTTAGATCCTGTTATTTACATTTCATGGATCTAAATTATTAAATTATTTAAATAAATAAAAACGAGGTAAGTATGGGGGTAAGTATAATATAGATAATAAATATTCTAAATATGACATATTATATGTTATAATAATTTGTATAAACCGTAGTAAGTATAATAGATTCTTGATGTTATATCTAATTTCTAATTTCTAAGAAAACGTTAATAATTAAATGATAGATTACAATAAATTTGTTGTGTGAAATGGCCATTTCTCTAAAAATAATTAAATTTTAATAATATACAATCGGTCATTTTGAAAAGGCCATATCACCATAAAATGAAATTTTTCAGAAAACAAAAAAACTGTTTATAGAAAACTTAAAAAAGGTTAATTGTTAGTTTCTTATAAAAAAAAAACAAATATACTACAAAATTGGTTATTTATACTAAATTGACTATTTAATGAGGGAAGGTAAGTTTTGGAAGTATGTCCTTTTCTAAAGGATTGTAAATTTACATTGATTATCATAATTCTTACCTCATGATTTGATATATTGTATCAAGTAAATTAAATAATAAAACATAAAAGAATATAGTGAATATTCCTTTCATAAATTTTATTTAAAATTAATAATTTAAAAAAAAAAATTTTTGGAGATATGTCCTTTTCTAAATGACCGATTGTATATTATTAAAATTAAATTATTTTTAGAGAAATATCCATTTCCAATGGCCTTTTCAATTTGAATTTAATAAATTATGGAAGAAATTGCACATGGTATCGCAGGGAATATGTATAATCTTATAAATAAAATGCTAACTTTTTCTCCACCGTTTTTTCCATGAGAAAAACCTCTTATAGAAATTTAATTCCCCGGACCGTTTCCGACGCCGCTCGAAGCGCGTTCCTCTGCCTTTGCCG
>JAIPRL010004266.1:0-39702 GCA_025469235.1 Pemphigus obesinymphae
TTTATTATTATGTGTAATTAAACTGTCGCTCTCTACCTTCACCACAAGCTTGCTTTTAGAAGGTAGATAATCTCATTGTTTATTATGTAATACTTATTTTATGTAATATAAATTGATTTAAATAAATGAAAAAAAATAAATAAATAAAACATTTTTAAATATATTGTATTGTAATTATTTTTCACAATATTTTATACTTAAAGAGTGACTAAAAAGGTAATTATAATGGTTTTGGGTAAATTACTTTTATATAAGTGAATATCTCTAATTACTTGAATACAAAAATTATAATCATGATGATGTTACAGAATATTTCGTTTTAAAAATTATATTTAAAACACTTGACCACATTATTTTGAAAAAACTTTATTTTATTGTATTTACTAATGAAAAGGTTAATACAAAACCAGTTTTATAATCTACCAGTTTGTGATATCAATATTATCAAAATTAATTTATTTTCAGAAAACCTAAATAATTCCCCCGGTCATAAAGGATTAAGTAAGACCAGATCAGATATACTAACTTTTAAAATTGTAAAACAATTGGTATTTATTTATTTATAATTAATAAATAATAATTTATGATAACTAAAATATTATGTTTTATATAGGTAGGTATCCATTATAACTTATATTTATTTAAATTTTATTTAATTGCCTATTTTATAAGGAGGCAACTGGAGATGTTATAAATATGTAGAAAACAATATTTATGAACTTTAAATATGTAGTAAATAAAATATAAAAACACAAATTTTCTGGAAAATAATATAAAATAAAATATTAGAACTCTAAAATCTCAGAGTTTGGGTGGTAAATTATAAAAGGGAAAAATATATTACCTATATAAGTATTGAATATAAGTAATTCAATTATAATATTAACTAAATAATATTAATGTTCCTGAATGTCGAATATTTTGAATGAATCTCTAAGAACTCTAAATGTTTAGAAAATATTTATTTTCATGAAATTAAAATATAAAAATGATTTCTCTGAAAATAATTTGATAATTATAAAATCTTGAACAACACTAATGATATGTATTGAAAATTGAAAAATATAAATTATAATTTATGTATTATATTATTTTAATATTTTATGATATTATAATATGTGTTTTTTAATATTTTTATTTTATATATATATATATAATATATATATATCAGAACAGTAGAAATGAAGGAGTTATGGAGTACATAGTTATGGGGAAACAAATTAGTTCTAGTAAGGTACTTTCAAGACCTAATTTTTAGATTTTTACAGTAATTTTTTTAAGCGTAAAGAAAAATGATTTTTAAACAGAAATATAGAAATACTAAAATAACAAAGAACGTTTTAAGACTTTTTATTCGAAAAAAATCTATCATACCAACTCAACTTGGGAGGCAGGATTACATGCAGGGTTTTTTTGGAAGGTTAAATTAACTATCCGACTTGGTGTTTCACGGCAAATCGGCGGGGGATATTTTCGAATCAAGTTGAATGGAGCCGGGAATGTTGGAATTTTCTCTAAATTAACGGCATTTTACCAGATTGACCATAAATTACTTGCGATTCATAATAATAAATAATAACAATAACAGCTCTGCGGGTCACACATATACTAAATCGAAATCAAAATTATAGTGACGACCACCTGATTTCATATATCGCACGCTCAAATAGTATTAATTTAATCGTTATCTTTACTCATATACCCAACAGTGATAGTATTATGATTAAAAAATGTATACCAAACTACATAATACATTTGAAAATATATGATAATAATAATATAGTTTAAATTTGTCGATATTTTGATCTGTCGGCATTTAATACGTTTAAATTAAATTTGTAGACATTTAGATCTGTCGATGTTTCGACCGTCGACATATTAACTTGTAGATATTTTGATTGCCGACGTTTCGTATCAGACTCGCCAAAAATTGCAATCTTTTAAATGCAACAGTTTATCTTGGCTTTCAAATTAAAAAAAAAAAAAAAAAAAAAATATATATATTCCATCCTGTCTGAGAGCCAAAGGTTCGATGGGCCAATTTCCATCATCTATAGACTATATTAGGATGATACCAACTAGAATCAATTTGCCTTGAAAAAAGCACTTTATTCCAAAACTTTTTCTACCCAAAACAGACATATATACAGACTTAAAAAAACACATCATCTCAAAATTAATATACATTTCTAAAAATTTAAGAAACAATCTTGGTATAAGGTATTTATGTGGTATTTAAGGGACAAGTCCGTTTTCATACAAAAATAAGAAATAATAATTCGATAATTGATATCCTCCGGAATTAAATACCTTCCTATACCTACTGTTTTTTCTCCTTGGCCGTTTTCGAAATAAAAATAAAATATCTATTTCCGTTTTCTTTCAATATGGATTTTAGTTTTACTTATTAGTATTTCATATTTATGCAATATTTTGTTTGTATATTATCGAAATGAGGTTTAAAAAATAATAATTTACAGTTTTTCTGTGCAAAAGTAGGTAATAGAGTATAGACTAAATTATATGAAATATATATGATTATATAAATAATAATATACTATATAGGTATACTTGGTGTAAATAAGCAGTACCTATGTACATCATTAATTTTTAGGGGAATTTTTTTTATTTATATGGAAAAATATAATTTCTCCCCACCCCCTTTAAAAATTAACAATTTAATGTTTATTTCAAAAATCGAAAGATACAATATTATATGCCATTTAAGAATATTGTGTATATACTGTATATTAGTTGACGTGCATTCGGTTTAGAAAATTTAGATAGATTTCTTCGATTTTTCACAAATTGTGGTTTACAAAATATATTCCGGGGTCTGTAGCTTCCCTTCGTATATATATGCGTGATTTAAGGTATCGCCAAAGAAATATTGAAAGCACGTTGACAGATCCGGTGAACGAGAAGGCCAATGAAATCGTGAAATGACTATATTCGGAAATAAGGCTTGGAAAACGAGATGTAATATTGTATCTTTCCGTGTGAATTGCATTTCTTGCTCCAAAATTGCAAAATATTAACGATGTACAGCAGTTTATTAAAAAACAAAACAAAAAAGTCTATTTGCACGTCGCGTCTCGTACACAATATAATATAAACTATTCGGTTTTTATTTATTTTATGAAATTTTTTTCTCGACGGAAAACCGCGTTGGTCTGTTTAATAATCACGCGACGCAACGCCAAGCGCAAAAATATCATTCTTGTACGCGTGATTATACACGGATTTTTTATTATTCGGTACGACGGCAGATATAATAATATGTCCGTTGGTGTTTAAATATTGTTCTGTTGAAATTGAACAGTAGGTATAACTGTTGAATGCGGACAATGGGATACGTATAATGGGGTTTTAATGAAATACCTAGCTCGTAGGCTTGTATAATATTTTAATGTATACGAATCGAGTCGCCTACCTGTAATGGATAACCGTTTTATCGTGAAGAGTAACAAACAATCGCATTCGCCAATAATAATAATAATAATAATAATAATAATAATAATAATAATATAATGTGTTGTATTAATAATAATGCACTTCGATTTATATAATATAATATAGTCATGTCCAGTGGCTTTACTATATTATACAGGTGTAACATCTGAATATTCTGATAACGGTACTTTATAATGTTTCTTTTATCTCGAGCGTTGACGAGACCATTAAAATCGCGCGTATAATCGATGTGGACGCTTCGGATGGATAGATATATCGTGTAATATTTAAACGAAATTTTTTTTTTTTTTTTATCAATCGATTCGGACGAAAACTTTTAGACAAAACGAAAAATATTTACCGTGAATACAACGACGTGCGCACCAATCGATCCCATTTATTATAGTATTATATGTCACAGCACGGTCCGTTACGTACGCATTGTCACACATTATGTATATTTATATATATGTGACTCCCAATGCGTAGGAGAAGATGGACAAAACCGTATGTCTTTGTGTTATCTATCCGTAAATTGATTGTTAATAGATACAAGCGATTTTGTTTATCACAGTCATCGGACCATGATTTAATGTAATAATATTATGTTCCATGTGTCCAAATGGACGGTACCTCGGTCACGTGATACATTATGCAGTCAACAAAAACTGAACTCATTTTACGGCAGTCTTGTAAAAAAAAAAAAAATTAATTTTCTAGATATTTACCGTAAAAAAAAGAGAACTTTTATAACAAATTTATTATAAAAAATTGGGCACTTTTATTCAATGCTGGGCATTAACGAGTTAATAAGTTAACTGCAGTTAAGTTAAAAGTTAAGTTAACCTTAACTTTTAACTTGACTTTTTATATTTGATTATTGTTAACTTAACTTTCTAACTTAACTTATTTTTGGTTATATTAACTTTTAATTAACGAGTTACTTTTAAATAAAACTCAGTTAAGTTCATTTTGAAATAATTAATACACTTTGATTTCATATTGTGTCCATTGTCAAAATGGTTGAATAAAAATAAAGTTGTTTTTGTCGTTTCTAATAATTAATATATTATAAGAATTATTTATTTCCTGAAAATATAAATAAAACTAGAATACCTATGCATTACATAATAATCTCCACGTAATATAAATAGAGGAAAAGATTAGATTTCCCACCAATAAACAATATTTAGGTAGGTACTAATTTGTAATGAGCAATTTCCATTTATTAGAATTTCGAAGAAAAAAGGAGGTACCTACTAATCTAACATTTTTATGAACCTATTTGTTGTTAATATTAATACGAATTATTAAAAATACATTGTAGTATTTTCAATAATATTATGTTAGGTAATGGTTTTTAAAAATGTTAAAATGCTTAAAGTTAAAAATAACAGTATTTCCAAAAAAATAATATATACTTTTTACTAACAGGTCATTCTGTATATCTCAAATGTTGTATTGACTGGGACAAAAAAAAAATTAACATAAGTTTATAAGTTATTTTTTTTTAATTAACTTAACTTTCAATTTAACATAATCGTTGACAAAAAAGATAACTATTAACTTTTAGTTTTTACTATTTGTTTCTATTAACTTAACTGGGTCAAAAAAAATCATTAACTTGCCCAGCATTGTTTTTATTGTACCCAGTGGTTGAATTATTTAAAAAAATAAGGACGGACTCTGAGCTTAGTTAAAAAATCAGCGTTCCGGGACATATTAGAGAAAAAGTAAGCCGTGGAGGACTTCGTCCCCCACACCCCCTATCCAAAGATTTTTAACCAGGGGACATTTTTAAAAACATTTTAGATTATTATATAACATGAATAGAATAGACAAATCCAAAAATTTTTTTTACATCACTGTTGGGTTACATATTTTCAAGATAGCATAGTTTAAGCTCCCTTTCAAAATAATTTAACACTTTTCCTTTTAAATGAATAATCGAGGAAGTTGTAGATGTAGACCGAAATGAAGTTTATCGGTGTCGCATTGATTTCGCTATTATTTTGGGCTTTATCCATTCACGGATAATGAAGATTATTTATTACCTATATGGTACCAATATAATAGTTGAATAAGATCAACTGTTCAATATTTTATATCGTGCTTTTTATCTAAAACTTATTATGTGATAAGGACAAAAAACATTCATTTTTACAATTTCGAGATTTTTCCAAAGAAAAATTATAATTTTTAAAAATGTCAAATAAAAATTAAAACACACACTGCGTTCCTTGTCTTCCTTGGTAAATAAATTAAGGGGTACGCTGTTAAACATGAAAAAAATGAAGAGTAGCTCCGTCCCCCTGCGTCCCTCCCCAAATCCACCACTGTACTATACACAATATAACAAAATAGCGGTCGTGTTATAACAATGTGCGTTATATACGAGGTCGCGCGCGATAACAATTACTGTTAAGACTCCGAGTTCCGACCGAAGTGTCGTGTTTCGTCTCGTCAGTAAATAATATATTATAGTCCCAATACTTGTATGAGACGTTATTCGTACTTCGAATTCGTAAATTCGATTTCGAAATCGCAACGAAATCGGGCTGTTTTTTTTTCCATTTCACTTTGCGCGATTTTTTTTTTTTTTCATCCGTCCGAATACCACTCGAGGAGTAAAAAAAGAATCGACTACATGATGTTATAATAAATTATGATATTTTTACTCCACCTCAAACGTGTGATGAGCGTATACATTATACACATATACGTCATCAAATATACATTATGTAAGGTATAAGTGGTTAGGATTATCCTGTCAGAATATTTATCCCATCACATATTTTTGGAACACCGTTATTAAAAAAAAAAAAAAAAAAAAAACCCGCAGGGTCTCTGTTATGAACTCAATAGTCGTGCAAAGCATATATCATACAATATACTCTTATCACTAGACAGCTCTAGATGATAATGACATTTGCATACGTTTTCTAACATTTTCAAGTTATTTATTGAAATATTTAGATCATCAATGCATATTGCATACGTTTTCATTTTACCGAATATTTTGAAACTATTTTAGGTCATCGACATCGCTCTATCTCTATTTATTTACTTCTTACTATATTGTTTTTACCTATTAAGATATTAATTGTAAATAGATAATCATGCGTCTATAATCCATATAATAATACGACATGTTTCAAAATTGTTCAGATTTTCATATCACCCCACCTGTAATACTGTAATGTGGTTAAAACTTTATAAGAATGAAATTCCATCGACCATATTATATTATATAGCTATTATATAGTCTAGGTCATGATCCAAAAAACTAAAAAAAGTTCATCGAAAACTTCCGTTATATTAGTGGTAATTTAAAAAGTGTTTTTTTCTATCCATCATACAGTATCGTTAGAAAAAATGACCTTTAATTTTGTTTTTACCATTTCACCGTATCCCAAGTAGTCAGAACATATTATTATACGTAAGCGGGTTTTGCGATTGTGTATAATAAAAAAATAAAAAATAAATATAATTTTAAAAACCAAATTATAATAAATATAATTTTCCTCGTTTCTATCAGTCTGAATCTAAAACGAATATTTTCATTAATTGTATGCAAAATAAGAGCATGCGTACTTATATGAGAAAAAATCAAACATAGATAATATATTTTATATAATGTATACTATACATATATTATACATATATCTATAGCCGATTAACTAAATAAATTATTATATCACTAATATTTAATACAATAACAAATAATTATATTATGATACCGTATACCCGGTACTATAATATTATATACGCGAGTTACTTAATGTAATATAAGTATACCTGCCTAACTCAGAAGTTCTAAAATTTCGTGATTCTTTTTCCTAATTATTAAAAAAAAAAAAGTCCATATACAGATGGTGAAAGTTATGGTTCGTCATTCCTTCGGTCCTCAGACACTTTACTGTATTATTATTATTTTAAATATGAAAGCAAATATAAATCATTGAATTCCAAAGACGATTCTGATTTTTTTTTTTTTTATTACGTTTGGTAGTATAATATTATTTAAAAAAAAAAAAAAAAACCAAATAAATCAGTACAAACAAGTGACCACGACAACTACTTTTATTGTTTTTTATTATTTATCCTGAGTGTATAAAATATTTCCGTTAAAAAGGATAGTTTTTCTTTACGTATAAGATTGGAACTAACTATCCATAAAAAAATCGAAAAATTACCTATTCAAAGTATCGACTTATAAATCCGAATTGCTATCAAAAGAGCTATTTACTTTTTAAAAAGCCCCTTCTACCCAAAAAAAAATGTATACAGGCATAAAAAATAAAATAAAAACACAAAATCCTAAAACTAATACATTCCTTGCTTCGCTCAGAATCTGAAAATTTCTCATTTTAGACATATATTATTTATTACCAGTAGTTTGGAAATTCTTGATCTATAATATCATTTAACCTACATTTTTTCTGTAGGTAAATAATATAAACCTTTGATTAAAATATATAGTAACTATATATTATTATAATCAATGACAAAACTGATGATAAATACATATGACCCTGCACTTTTGACAGGGCTTATAATTCTAACTAAAATACAATGGATAATTAATTAAAACTATTGACATTGGGTTTAATTAATCTAAATAGTTAATTAGTAAATAGAAAAAAATATCGAATTATTTTAACACTTTAGGATTATATACAGACTGTATAATATATATTATATAATATCTATAACTTACTATAACAATTAAGATTAATAAACTACCTATACCATTACTCATTTACAAATATATTTGATTTTCTTACTCATATACAGTAAAAAGTATTTGATGACGAAAAAAATGATTTCATAATTACCTATTTACTATATATTTTACTTAATAGGTAGTAAACAGGTAATTATATATAGGTATACGAGTATATGTATATTTTGAATTTTTATGTAAATCAAATAAGTATAAAATATTTTTTAAAAATTGATTTTTTTTTTTTATCGTCTAAGTTTTTAAATTTTTGAAGTTTTCCATTTTTAATATATATATAATAAGTTTCATAACCCCTATAGATACGGATATTCATAGTACCTATACTATAGCCCCCAAGTTTGGAGGTTAGTGAGAAAAAAAAATGTACAAGATATCGAAAATATATTTTTACACGATCATCACACTGGATGTACACATAATAATTTTAATCCTTAGTACAAAACTACGATAGGTAAAAAAATTCAGTTTTGAGAAATTTTAAAGAGCTGCCAAACACGTTGATGTTATACTCATATTTAGGAAACTATAGAGTTCTGGTATTTTAACACCTATAGTTATTAAAAAAACTAAACTGTATATAGCCACGCTTTAATTATTATTATCGTCGATTATTATTTTGTAGGGTATCGATGATATATTTTATATTATTTGTAGGATAATCAATAATATTATAATATTATCTCGAATTCCTTATGACATACGATATTATGATATATGTACAACAATATAAACTATGGCTGTTTTGCCTAACAGCCATAATATACCTATTGAATTTTAAATACCAAAATATTGCAAATATTATTCAAATGAAATATAAAAATCAACACAGATAAATTTTAAAATGTAGTAATACGTTGAATCGAGTTCGACGCTGTGATAATCGAATACCTATTTCAAAACCGAAATAACTATTATTGTAGTCGCGGATCGTAAAGTAACTCGGTTTGTAATATGACGTATGTATACGTGCAAGTCTTGCATTTTGTAGAAAAAAAATATTGTCTCAAAACGATTTTTTTTTTTTAGTTGTTAAGATAATAATGGATTATATATTACCTATTATTACATGTATACAATATATTATGCAGTTTGATATTATAGTTATTTATAAATTATATTTCGAAAATGATGTCATTTGAACGTTTCGAAATTTATTTTCGTCATTCTAGCGATCGTTTTCGGCAGTAAGTATACGAGTGATTTCTTGATGAAATCACACGTGAACCCAGTTTCCAGGTTTTTTAGCGGGCTTTTTTAAGACTTCGGATTAGAGGTGTTCAAAATTATGGAAATTCGTTTGCCGCACCCTGCGGTATATCACACCGAGAACGGACTGTATAATATTTTATCTTTTTTTTTTATATTAGGTATATTTTTTATTCGGTTCACCCTAGCTCATTTGTGCGTTACGCCTGTGACATTAAATTAACCTTTTGATTTCACGATGTATTTTCTTGCTTATATGTATATGTATACATAATTATCGTGTATATATATATATAGTATATACATATAACGGCTAAGTAGAATTTCGCTTGCGCGCGTTACATTATATTGGCAAAACATTGGCGTCGAGTGCTACAGGCGTGTGATTTTTGGGCGTGTTTGAAAATTTTTCATTTTGTTTTTTTTGTTTTGTTTTTGTTTTAAAACATCTACTATGCGTTATACAGATGTGATTTTGGTGCCTCGCGGTGACGGTCGTAGTCGTAGTTTCCGTCGTCGCCGTGTTCGGTCGACCTGCTGCAACAGGAGCGTCGGCGGCCGTGTGTGGTCACCGCGGCAATAACCTAACCGCGTATTACTACAACCAGGCCTATGTCTACTGCCTATGTTATGCCTGTGTAAAGTAAACGGGTGACCTCGGTCGTTGAAAACAACAGCCGTTGAAGAATTTTGATAACGGATATTGTACTGCAGTAATCGCTGTAATCAATGATCGGAAGACGCTCGCATTCAATTATGTATATGACATTCCATGATGTATATGGCGGAATTAACGTTACTAATAAGCCCAGGGCCCGTCCTCGGTTTTACGTCCGACGATAACTTCAAGGCCGGTCCTCAGTTTTTCTAAACAAACTGTTATATCGCCTTGAGTGACGTTTCTATACCATGTTCTGCGATTAGATAAGCCACCCGCAGCAGCTGTGGTGTACACATAATACCATACCCGCGGTATACCGTCGTAAACCGCGCGGCCATTATTATTATTATCATTAGACCGACAGCTGCCGTACGCTAACCTGCGCGGAATACAACGCGTATAACATATGCTCGCGTGCGTGTCACGTGGCGAAACGTAAGATCCGTAGCGAATTTCGGACCGCCGCGGCTAACGGAAAACGCCGGAAATGCACGGGACGCGGCGGGGACGGCTTCCGGACCATGAGCACCAGTGATGGCCAGCTCCGGTATGCAAGCCGCACTTTACATACGAGAGAGGCAGAAGATCCGCGTGAAGAAGATCCGCAGGGACAGGTTCCAGTTGCCCAGCCACGTGGCCACCAGGAACATCGCCCCTTTCCCGGAGTTCCCACCTACCACGTGGGTACGTATGCCTATATCTGTACCATGTAAAAATAAACGGGTATGACAGCAACTTACGTGTGTTTGTTCAACCCGCGCAATCATGGTGGACGCTTTTCTCCGCTTATCATCGTCTCAGTATCTACGATTATCATGATTTTTGTTATCTTATTTTTGTCTTATTGCCACCTTTTTTTGTTTTTTGAAAGCATAACAAAAATATTTAATTCACTTTTAAGCGTATTTTATAATTTGTTAACTAATCTTTAATTCCAATAAATATGCCACTCTGTGTGTTTAGTGGTTGTTAACTAAGTGGAAATAGACGTAAAGGTAGGTATTGTAAATAATTCCAAAATACATTTACGTAAATTTCCTAAAGATGTAAAATTGCGTGAGTAAATGACTCGAACAAATTAAAAAAGGTTCAAACATACAAACCGTGAATTTTGAATCCGGTACGTTATAATAAAAATTATGATATTAATTTCACCGTATAATTATGTTAAAGTTAAGTAATTAAAAATAATAGTTAATGTACTGTAAAAATATAGATTTAAGAATTAAACTTTATACTTACTCTTAATTACATAAATAAAAGATTATTGAAGAAAATTGCCACAATAATGCTCAACACATAACGAAAACAATGTAATTATCACACATACCTACACTATCTTAAATCATGCACCGGTCTACCGAGAAAAGAACATTGATAACATTTGGAGAAAAGCAATATGGCGGTACTTGCGTATCACAAAGTTTACCTATTAATAATATTAATAATTAATAATATTTACACACATAACGGAAATACGTGACACGCTATTCGTTTAGGTATTGATTATGATACGGTTTGTTGTAAATATATACACGTATAAAACGTGTGTGTGTCATTATTCTGCTCCGGGCGGGACAGAAAGGCTACCGATACATTTTCAAGATGTCAATATATTTTATATTCAAAGTGTTTTTATATCATACCGTTTTTTAAATAAACTAAAATAAACGTTTTTGGAGTTGTCGTGTGAATGCCCGACGTATACGATAAAGTGGGCGCCCAACGTGGGGGCTCGAACCCACGACCTCGAGATTATAAGAGTCTCGTGCTCTACCGAGCACGTTTATATAGCTGCACGACTGTACGAGACAATCTGCAGTATATGAGAGTATGTATATGGTCGATGACCCAGAAAAAGTACCGAAAACACCCTTGAAAAATGCATCTGCCCGTAGCCTATAAAATCTATAAAAAAAAAAATAATAATAACCCAAAATGTTCCTAATGCGAATAGTAAATATATTAATTCCAAAATATTATACGGCATGTAAATACTATAGAGTCAGTGGTGTAAATTTGGAAAGGAGAGATGTCCACCGTATCTGGACAACCCCCCCCCCTTGAAAATCTTAGTTTGCCGGATTTATTATTACCTACACTCTTATTAAAATTATCTAAATCAACCTACAAAAGCGTTTGTTTTAATATGCCATTTTAATATTACAATGGCTTTTAGTTTTTTTTTTTTTATAAAAACATCTTACAGAATATGCACTTTCAGAGAAATCGATCAGTTTTAGCGCAAACATACATTTATATATATAACTAAAAATCACGGATTTGTTTAAATTTTGTCAATAGTTAATATTTATGTATAGGACATTTAATTTTACAATTTAGGGCTCAAAATTTGGCTAAAAATATTTTATCAAAAATCACCCATGTTAAAATTTAGATAAAGTCTTTAATTTGGTATTGATGTAATTTTACGCTTAAACTGCTCGGTATCTAAGAAAAGAGCATCTTCTGAGATTTAATTTACTCGGATAAGAAAATGGTATGGTACAATTAAGGGGACGCTGTACACTGTACATACAAAATGAGAGACTAAAAACTAGTTTTATGTATACCTACATAAAACACCGAAGCTACAATCAAAATGAAATCACCAAATTTTGATCCCAAATAATGAACTACACTACAATAAAAATAAAGGTACTGATACAGGGCTATTTTTAATTTATTGTAGAGTTCCTATTAGCTGAATCATTTAAAAGGAGATAAAATTTACCTTTGATTCAAATGTTTTTATAAAAGTTAATTATGAAACCTAGAAGCGGGATAATGTAGTTGTCTCGTCCTCTAATTGAGTCATGATTCCTAATGTCTTAGACACCCCACTGAAAATTGCCCAAAATACGCCACTGTGAGTATATAAAAAGTTTGGCAAGTTAATCATCATTTCAACTCACAAAAGTTTAGTTAATTTAATATAAATTTGTTAGGAAAGCTCACTCTGCGAGTGTTCTGAATTACCGGTTTCCAAACGTATTTCAAACAATAATCTAAAAATATAAGACAAAACGAATAATATCTATCTCCCAAATAATCAAATCAGCGATCGTAACTATATAGTTGTAAGTAGTAACTACGGACAGACGGACGGATTTAACGGGGATATAAGGTGCAGTCTAAACTTATGTCTAGAAACTTAAAACCAATTAAGTTGGAATATAAATGTATTATCAACATTTTCAACATTTCTAACGTAGTTAAGTTAAAATTTAGAAGTTGGTTGAAAAAATATTAACTGAGGTCAGAACAAAAAGTTACCAGGGTTTTGTGGTATAAATTTCAAAACCCGTTCTTTCAAATGCAAAGTATTGTACATTAAATAAATAATTATTTAACTCAATTGCCTATTGATGATGATTAATTGAAAATTATTAACGATGTTTAAATTGTATAGCTAACCTTGATTTTTCGCAAATAATACTTTAATTTTTATATCAAAGGAATAATACAATTTATTAGATTTATTTTTATGGAAACAATTAGAATAAAAATAACTAGTTATGTTTCGTTTTTAATTCGATATATTAGATAATTCAATGCAACTCGTTAAATCAGAAAGTTATTATTAATAAAAACCAACTGATTATGTTATAAAGTTCTCATAAAAGTAACTTTTTAACCGAAAACCGGAAAACCGAATCCTGGTCGGGGACGTTGTTCTGGATAAGTGAGAACGACGACACCGAGTGAAATGAGATAAAAAATTTAAAAAATACACGCTTTGATGATTTGAAATATGAAAGCTGTGAATTGGTCAACACGAATTTCATGATAAAATTGGTGTTCTGGAAAAATTAGAGTGAAATGAATCACATTAATGAGATCGATAAAATCAATGAGAATACACTAAAATCACTACAAAAAGAGGTCCCGAGACACGTGTATTTTTTTCATTTTTAAACCCAATACCATTTTGATTATTATTAATGTTGTTCCATAAACTCGTAACATGGGTATAGGTACTTATTTATTTTTTAAAAAACGGCATTCATATTCAATGATCTAATACGTATGAGAGTCTATTCGCAATTAAGGCAAGTCATATGTACGTACCTAAAATTTAGTATGCTATTCTATCTATGGACTATGAGATATCTAAGTATCTAAATATCTATAGATACGTACTAAATTATTTCCGATCTGCTGAAAATACTTTTTGAATGAATGGCTACGAGTTTAAGAAGCCGTTTAAATTAACTAAAGTTTGCGTGAAGTATAGGTATAGTATAGGTTAGGTTAGTATAGGTATAGGTACATGATAAATAAAGTTTGACCATTCGGACTAAGATAGTTGGCAGGGCCGTCCCAAGCGGGAGGGTCTCACCCCCCAACACTGGAAAGCAAAGCTCCGAAAGTTTCGGTCGGAAAATATAGAAAAAGTTGATGACATTTTTTTTTTTTGCTAGTTTAAGTTTTTAAGAGAGAAGTATTCACATTTTACCCCCCCCCCTTTACCATAAATAAATAAAATATTTAGCCCGGATAGTAGGTATATCCTTATATTAATATAGCCAAGACTAATTAGGAATAGCTACACGGTGAGATCAAATGAATTTCATGAATTGTAAATAAATGAGATCATTGAATTTGTAAGACCAAAATTTATTTCCACTACAATCACTCAGAAATGAATGAGTGACAGCGTCATTTTACTTTAATATGATATTATACGAAATTTAGGTCCAGAATTTTTATGAATATCACAATATTTTAATTTCCAATATTAGAGCAAATTGACCCATTGTCAAATTTATAGACGAGATCATTATCTATGCTGCAGCGTCGTATTTTTCATTTTTTTTTTTTTAAAGATATAATTATTTTTAAATTCCAATAACCTCAATACATATATTCACCCTGAAAATTAAAATTTCATATAAAAGACGACATCGAGATAATAATCTCGTTTATAAATTTGGTAATAGGTCAGTTGACTCCAATATTAGAGATAACAAAGTTGCGATGAAAATTCTGAACGTAAATTTCATAATATATTATCAGTTTTGACGGTGACAGCAAATGCGAGTATCACGTCGTATTTTAACTTTCTGACCAGGCAATATATAAAATATAGATGAATTACCTATATTTAATAGAAAATAATTTGTATAACTATAATATTATATCTAGCTTTCGAGACTTATCGATTCAGAGTTTATATTTATATTCCATCCGAGTAGAGTCATTTAAAAAACAGAACTAGATTCAATAATAATTATTAAATTTTTTTTTATCATACAATCATTCTATGTTCAAATATTTATAATTTAAGGATTTTATAACACTCACGTGTAAGTATATCGGGTTCAACTATACATATTACATTATATTTTAAGCACGATTACCAAAAATGTTCAATGAGAAAAAGCTGTACCCAGGACGTGTATTGAATATTTAAGTTATAACGCCAAAATTAGCACTTTTTTCGTTCCTACGTTTTAACTAGGCATATTTAAATGTGTTTAAAAAAAAGGAAATTTCTTTTTAATTAAACTCAACAGTAAGTCAGTATCACTTATATCTCTTCTTGTGATAATCCAACTATAATGGTTATTGATTATTTCAAAAAGTACAATAATACAAACAAATTAAGGGGCCTCGCGATTGCCGTATAATATGCCAGAAATGACGGTTTCTAATTCCATCAAACCGAAATGATATTTACTCCGATATTAATTTTCAAGACATTTTTGTTTTCTTTAGAACATTTTTGAGATATCGAAATAACTGACAAGAATATTTTTCACTTTTGGATTCTGAGCGTTTGCATGTTTCACCTATACCCGATTTTTAATTTTTAATTTCTTTTTAACTATACACATTGTAACCTTCTTTGTCAGACGATATATATATATATATTTCCAAAAAGATTCCAAGATATTCTCGAAAATATTCTATTCTTTAAATGTAATACTTTCACTGTAAATTTACATTTTCAATATATTCTAACAAATCAAATTTTAAGTTGTATAATGTTTCCTAAATATTCGATATATATATAAAATAGATGTATAGACAAGGACAGTATAATATATAGAATGTTAACACAAACAAATTTTTATTGAAAAACTCACATTAGCATTTTAAATTTTGTAAACTTATTGGAAATATTTAAATACGAAAAAAAAAATATTAATAATAAATGTAGCTATTATATGGAACTCACCTATATTTTGTTCTATTTTTATTTTATTTAAATTACACAAAATAGGTCTGAAATAGTAAAATTTCCAACTTTTTTATGCTATATTTCTAATTATTTTAATGAGAATAATCTATTTCATAAAAATGTTTATAGACTATATTGATATTTTTATGAGGACGACACACCACACACACACACATGACACAAACACATTTTAATTAAAACATCAAAACATTGTGAGTACACAAAAGTATAAAGTGGTATGATTTATACTATTTATAGATTACTTTTAAAATATTTTTGAACATTTTTTAATTATTAAACTTTCATTTTTTTTTTTTTTAATTCCAACGAAATTTCCTATATGAAACCACTCAATAAATGAATATGGTACAACGTCCTCTTAATTATAAGAAAATATAAAATGACAATTATTTTAAAATAGTTTTTAGAGAATCTACAAGGGGGCAAACGCTCAAAATTGTATGATATGAAATAGTATAAATGCTGAATAATAAATAGGTACTCGAAAAAAAAATTTGTCGCTATACTCCGGACACGTTAAGAGTGTACCTCGTCGCGCAGGAGTCGAATGGTTTCCACACCGCAACCTCGCAGTCACCATAGTCGAACACAGCCACTTCATGGCATACAGAGCGTCAATATTTATTGACTATTTGTATACACTATATGTTCAAGTGATGACGCGAATAAGGCACGGCCCATTATCAATTTTACTATCAAAACAAATATAATTGATAATAATAACATCAAACAACCAATATATTACTGATGAATTATTAGTAATTATACCTAATTGTAAGGTTATAATGGTCATTGGGTTATTAAAATAATAAGTAATGTGAATGTCATTGATTTCATTAGTTTAGTTTTCGTTAGTTTATCAATGTGTTTTCAACAAGTAACAATAAATATATAAATTAATTAATTTAAAAAAAAAAAACTCAACCAAATTATAATAATTATATTTCCACTTATTTTTCCACTTGGATTTTTTTTTTTTTTTTTTGGTTTTTTGGGGAAACTCGTATTATCTTACTTTACGCGGTATAGAAAATCAACTACTGCAACGCCGTGTATACTGTGTTATTTGGGGTCACGTTGTATAATACCGACCTGCGCGTGACCGACGAGTTTTCGTCCGAAATCTGGGCGAAAAACTCTCGACGTGTCCGGAGTATACATCTTTCGGGGACACCATCACTGACATCTGACACTATCCGTGTATATACGGCGTGCCGGTTTATTTTTCTCATTATTCTTGTTTGTTCGTTGTTTTTAATTTACCAAATTCGAGTATTTATACACATATATGGGAGAAAAGTCGATTGGCACGTTTCACGAGGCGTTGACGACATCCCCTACCCACAGCAGCACAAATCGACACTATACCACTTATACCGCTTTATATATTATACACGCACACACGTGTAGAAAAATCGTGTGCGTGTATGTATAACGTATATGTACGACTCAGCCGCGTAGGGACCGAATATATTATACGAGTTCGCATCGTTAAGGGTTTTTACAGCAAATCGACCCTGAAAAACATTAATTATTGCACACAACCTGTGTGTGTGTGTGTGTGTGTGTGGTCCGTATATATACGAGTATGTGTATACGACGAAGAAGTGAAAAACCCTCGACAATCAAGCCAGAAAACAAAATTCGATTAAGACACGCCACCGCAACCGTTACCGAATAAATTCGTTTTCCAATATAATATATACGGAGGAGATTATAGACATTTAATTTTCGATGTTTGAGATTTATAGAGATAAATATGTGATTCTCTGTGATAATTTTTCTCGAAACGACCGTTTTGATCATTTTCAAACGACCGTCTGCCGTAAGAATTTTCGAATAATTGTAATTGTACATTAATTACCTATTTAATAATCTTTATCGGATAGCGAAATTTGCATGCATTATTTTTGTGTGTCTCTGATTAAATTAGTGTCATCGCGTGTTTTAGAATAATAATTATTATAAAGTATTATTATGCCGGGTAAGTTTGTGGGGGTAAGTTGGCGATCATTATCGAAAATCTTAGCTACCTATTTTTTCACGATAAAAAATACATTTGCTATCGGATATAGTGAAAAAGTGAATATATTAGGTATTATTATTTTTTTAATTAAAATGTTTTATTGTTCTGAAGTAAATACATTTATATTTTTTTTTTTTTTTTTTTTAATAAAAAGTATGTTTGTATTAATTTGTAAAAATATTTTGATATCTATTTATTACAATTTAATAAAAATTTGTTGTTCTAAATTTTAATATGAATTTTATGCTATGGCATACATGTGGTATACGTCACAGATTTAATATAAGTACCTATTTGTATATAATATTTACATAACGCCAACTCAGCCCACCTATAGGGTAAGATGGCGAGATTATAAGGTTTTTTTTAAAAAAATTAAAACATATACTTGAAATAAAAATATAGTTTTATATTATTTTTTAAATATATTATTAGGTATATAATAAAATATGCTTTCAAAAATCAAACATCAAAAATAAATAATAAATCTTCTACAATTGTTTAAAGCTTATGATCGCCAACCTACCCTCCTTTCCTTACATAAATAATATTCTCTGTGACGTTGATTTTTCATTAAAATCGGTAGTAAACCCAAGTATCGGGGGAGGGGGTACTTTAGTCCCCCCACCCTCGACAAATACAGCTTATCTGTGTACATAGTTTCTTAGATATACGCCATAAATCTCCTATAAAAATCTATATTTTTTGAATAGTCATGACAGGTCACACCCTGAACAAGCCCCTGGAGCCGCCTCTGCGTCACAGGTATACCTATTATTAACTAAAAACTAAAAACGAACAAAAAGTGAGCCTCCCCCTCTTGGAGAAGAAGATTCTATAGATTCCACACTGGTTTTATACATATAAATGATATATTGATTTAGAACATTGAAAGTTTTCTAACCGGGGGTCATGTGATACCCACAAGTGGATTTTGAATAAAATATTTAGCTGCTCGCAAACAATTATTGTTTAAGAACCTCTAAATTAGTTTATATTTATATATTAGTTAACCCAGTGTTTTTTTTTTTTTTTTTTTTTTTTATTCTAATATAAAATTATCGTTTTCAGTTAATTATTGTATAAAGTATGTTTAAATATACAATACATTGATACCTATTGTTTTTTTAAATTTACGTAATTCAAAATTTGAATCAACTTTAATCAGTGGTGAAACTTATCTAGATAAATGGTTATTTATCTTTTATCTTATCTAAATGAAAAGTAACAAATTATCTAAACTGTTATCTTAAATAACAATTATATACCTAATGAAAATTTTAATAATAATTAAAATTAACAATAATACAAATTTTACTCGTGTAGATGAATTTATATTTATTAAAATTGTTGTTAGGGTTAATGATTACGGGAATATTCTTTTATTTAATTTTCTAAATGTACACGAAAGTATTTATACTTTTAAAATTAAATTTGTTTTTTTTTCCTGGTAGTTATTCTTAGGTTTAGGATAAATACACTTATTGTATCCATTTGTACGCTTTAAACTGTATTTTATCCAAATAAAATAGTGTAAACTATTTCCTATTATAATAGAGAAATATGTATCATGAATTTCGAGGAGTCTTCATTTGGATGTTCGGCCCTAAACACTTATTTTAGATATACGAGTATGATAGCCGATAGGTAGGTATATTACAATAGGATTTTCAAAAGTAAAATAGATAATTAAATACGGTAAAATAAATTGACACTCAAAAAAATTAATCTAAAATATATTTATTTGATTTTTATTTAGATAAAAAGACATTTTATTTGTCTTTATCTAGATAAAAAATGATTAGAGTTTTCTTTATCTAGATAGTATTATTATGATTTTTCTTTATCTATTGTAGACATTTTATTTATCTGGGCTCGACACTGACTATGTATATTACATATTTATAAAAAAAAAATAAAAAAAATTTTAAAAAAATGTCTTCTTACGGTATTTTATATCGATGATATTTCCTTTTTTACTCTTTTTAATAGCAATCTACATTTATTTTATATTTACAAAAAAATATGAATACTTATGACTGACGACTGTTTACTCTAAATTATTATATTTATTTTACTTGATATATTTTGACATGAAAATATATTTTTCGAAACTTTTTACATAAAAAACTTCGAACTTGCAATAGTTTATTATACTTGTAAATATTTTAAATTTGTATAAGACATTCGTGGAGACCTGAAAAGACAGCCCCCACTTAACTGTACCCTCTTATAAACTTCAAACAATTTCAAAACGACCATATTTTGCGACAAACTATATAGGAGTTCAAAATAATATATTAGGTATATACATGTGTTGTGGTTCAATAAAAGTAAACATTTAAATTTATTATCTAGGTAAAACCTTTTTTTTGGTAAAGATGTAGTATTTAATATTTATTACTTCAAATACAATTTAAAAAAATTATCCCTAAATACTAAAAACAAAGCATAAAATTCAGGTATGCAAATTTAAATTCCAAAATAAAGAGTATATTTGTACAAGAAAATTTAAAAAAAAATTGTATTTCAAAATGTCTTTCATCATTATCATATTCAAATAAATAAAATAATTATTTCTTTTTTATGATAATTTTTGATCAAACTGTGATCAGAAAGCCACGGGTAGTTTTTGAACAAATGTCGTGATTACACAATAATAAAATGTGGTACAAATATGAGACTATTTAGATTACTTCAAAAATATATTATAACATTTTTTAATTGTTAAATTTTCATTATTCAAAAAACTTCTTAAAAATTGTCTACACAGAACTCTTGAAAAGTAGATAGAATAGCATCTTCTTAAGGGGAATACAACACTTGCGATTTTTAAAGAGTTCTGTATAGGCAATTTTCAGAAAATTTTAAGAAATATGAAAATCTAACAATTGACAAGTTTTTATATGCATTTTTAAAATGACTAGTAATTGGTCCCACTACTATAACATTCATTTTTTATTATGAATTAATAAAATTTCATTGAAAATATTACTTTTGCATTTTTCATTTATAATAAGTTGAAACAAGAAAAACAAGAACTCTGTAACAAAATACGAAATTATTTAGTGCCCTACGGAGTTGTTTTTTCGATATGTATATTTAAACATGTTTTATGAATTGTTAAAAAGTCAACACATTTGAATTTTTTTTTTTTTAATAACTATACCTCTTAAAAAATTCAAATATCGTAAAAAAGCTCCATAATAAGCACTAGATAATGTTATTATCCATAATTTGTTTTTAGTTTCATATTTCTAAGATGTTTGTAAGTTGTTAAAAATGTGTAGGTAATGCTAACATGAGTTTTTCATTGAAAATTGTTTGTGCTGATATATCCTTTAACCCCAAAACGCGTACTCGCTCAACTACTGTCCAAAAAGTTGCTCGCAGAAAAAGAACATAATTGTAAAATTGATAGTTTCTTTGTTCCGCTCAGAATGTAAAAATGCAATGAAAAGAAAGATTAAAACGGAAGTCGAATGATTTTCGAGCGAAGCGAAAAAACATTTTTTTAGAACGGCGTATATAGTAATGGGCAAATTCGGTCTTGGTCTTGCAGTCTTAGTCTTGGTCTTGCAAAAATGCAAAACCAAGACCAAGACCAAAACTTGACTGCAAGACCCTTGCAAGTCTTGTTTTTAAATAAAATAAAAATTAATGAATTAAATACGTTATTTATTAGATTTTTTTCTTGGTATACATTATTTATAATTCCACACCAAATCTACAGATTTCTCGTAATGCAATCATCAATATCCTATTGTAATATTTTTGGAAAAGTCCAAAGTGACATTATTAACGTTCCTTGTTTATCTATAGTTTCATCTAAATAAAGGTAAAACGGCTGTCTTAAAAAGATAAGTACACTACTATTATGCGTAGTTTTTAAGTAAATTTACATTATAAGTATTATATACTATTGAAACTTTTATAGGTTAACTGTATAATTGTATATAATATATATATATATATATATATTTAATAAAGATACTGTTTGATATATATATAAGAATTCTGAGTTATTATTTCATTTACCCTTGTAAATATATGTAAGTGTTACACCTACCTATATTTTGTCTAATATTGTCAGTAATATAATATTATAAAAATGTACTTACATTAAACATTTTATAACACATATATTATGTATTTTAATAAGCAGTGGCATAATTTCATAAATTTAAAACAGTATCAATGAGATTGTTATCCTTAGTATAAAAATTAGAATAGATAAGAATCTGCTCGTTCGCATGTTGATTTTGTTACACTAAAATAAAAAAGCAAATAAATAAATAAAGTGGAGATAAAAAAAGTTTATAACGCCACGGGACATTGAAAAAAAAGAGAACATTATAAAATGTAGTACCTACTTAATAGTAGATACCTATAGGTACTTATTTATTATTTATACTTAAGAGGATGTCAGCGCAAACAGTTTTCAATGAAAAACTCAAATCAGCATTTCTCATTTTTAACAACTTATATAAACATCTGACAAATATGAAACAAACGATTGATAACAACATTATCTAGTGCCCTACATGTTGCATTTTTTCAAAAATAAAATTACTTTAAGAGTTATATTTAAAAAAATCAAAATGTTAGTTTTTTAACAACTCATAAAATATGTTTAAATGCACATACCAAAAACGGTTCCGTAGAGCGCTAATTTAAATTGATCTTGTTGACGATGGCTATCGACCTAGACGTAACCTCAATTAGTCGACTTCTACGACAAGCATGAAGTAATCATGGAAGTATTCAAATCCCCTCCATATGTATAAGCATTTAAATGCTTATTAATAATAAACTGTTGGTTTAATATTCTATTAATTTATATATTTTATATATTTTATATTTATATATTTATATTTTATATATTATTTTATATTATTTATAATTATATATATATTGATTCAACATTCTCAGAAAAATATAACAAAGATAAAAAAATATTAAAAACATTCTAATTTTTCATAAAAAAAAATAAATAATGTAGTAAAATAAGTATCTTAAGTTTATAAAAAAACTAACATTTTAAAAAGACATATTTTCAAAGTATTTTTACAATAAGTCTGAGATGCAAAAATTAAACTTGGAGATCGTGGGACCCATGCTCTACAAAATTGTGCCAATCTTCCAATTAAAAAATCCTATTTCAAAAATACTCTTATTAAAAATTCAAGACATTAGAACTTTTCCTGTTATTGCGCAAAAGGATTGCATAATTTTAATAAATTCTCTCGTAGTGCGATGTATAAAACATCTTTTCCATCGCCTTCTCTTCCAACTATTTGGGATCGGCCACCCTAGTCCTACGCTTCCACTTGACTCTATCTCCCTCATCTTCTTCACTTACCTCCACCTTCCTCAAATCACTCGCTATCACATCCCTCTTTTTCAGTACTCCTCTCCACTCTTTCTATCAACATACATTTCCTTTAATAATCTTACTGCCTCAGTGATTTTCCTCCTTAATACATGCCCGAGCCATCTTAAATTGTTCTCTCTCATTTTGTCTACTATCGAACCTACTCCTATACTACCTCTTATATACTCATTCCTTATCTTATCTTCTCTAGTCACTCCACTCATCTACCTTAACATTCTCATCTCTGCTACACTCATTTTCTATTCTATCTTCCTATCATCTACTGTCCAACATTCTGTTCCATACATCATTGCAAGTCTCACTACTGTCTTATAAAATTTACCTTTTAACCTTTTTGTTACACAAAACACCTGACGCTTCTCTCCACTTCATCCATCCACACTTATGCCTGTTTTTCATATCCTCTTCAAAGCCCCCATATTTCTGTACAATATATTTCTAAATACTTGAACCTCTCAACCTCTCCCACTATACCCCCACTCAACTTTATTTCTTGCCTTTCCCTATTCCCTCTGTGTTCCCTTTCACTAAAATCATACTCTATACATTCTGTTTTACCCCTACTAATCCTTAGTCCTTTACTTTCAAGAACTTCCCTCCACTCTTCAAATCTATCATTCACGTCCTCAGGACTCTCCTATCATCACTATATCATCGGAAAACAGCATGCACCATGATACCTCACCCTGTATATTCTTTGTAATTTTATCCATTACTCTTTTGTAGTTTCTTTTTGATATAAATGTATAATTTAATACCCATACTGAAAAAGTACATATGAGGTGTATGTCTTAGGATTTAATTGTGTTAGTCAAATAGGTACAAACAAATTACAATCGTACTTAAATTAAAAATCTAAAATGAATACTTTAAAAAAATGCGATTTATTAGAAAAACACGAACAATAGGAATACCATTAAATATTTAAATTTTTTGTATTGCTACGATATATTTATACGAATAAGTATTTATTAAAGTGCATTAAGAGAAATGTTATAGAAAAATCGTTATTGATTTAATACCAGTTTTAATATATGATAAAATACATAAAATGTGATGAACATTTTAAAATTCATTAATTTTGTCAGTATCACTCTGTAAAACAAATTACAGAATCTGACACCAATTTACTTCGTGAGTTTATATATATTTTTAACTGTATATAGGTACTATATACTTTAGTGGTAGTTGTAAAAGTACCTAATTTATTAAAGAGTACCCTGAAATAACGTTATCCTTATCTAGAAATTACCATAATCCTTTGTCTAAATCACGAACGTCACATAAAATGTGCAATGTTGTAAAAAACACGAATTTAGGTTTTTTTTATTATTATTAAATTCTTGTGAACTTAAAGAAAACTACATCTTCTCAAATGTGTCATCATTAAAAGAATCCAATTCCAAGGCTTAAGAAAAACGATCATTAAAAATAATTATCTTTTTGAAGTCGTTACTCGTGTATATATATTTTTTTTTTCTTTTTCGTACGTATATTTTACATATTTTGACAATTTTATAATATGTTTATTGAAAATTATAACGTAGTCATACATAATATAAATACGCTACTTACATATTATTTATTATTACATATAATATTGATTATTTTCCTAATAATTTAAAACAATAACAACCAGAGTGGTATGAAAGTATCGGATTTTGAACACGAGGCAAACCTTTAGTTCGAAAATTGTTTAATATTTATTTTTTGAAATCTCCATACACCTAACCTATAAATATCGTAGTAGCCATATGTACCTATAGTGTTTTTAAACACAATTTATTATTATGCGATACAGCATTTTATTTTATTAATTATTATTACATCATATTTAGACGATTTTGTGCGCACGAAAATTGACCACGAAACGTATGAAATTTTCAGAATAAGACATCGGCGTCAGTGGCCTGGCCAGGACCAGTCGGACCGTCTCCAGGCAGCGATGGCACGGCACCCGGTGGTTCCATACTCATACACCTGCCAGCTGACCCACATAAGAAATGGTCGAAGAAAAATAAGGTAAACATTGATTATTATTATTATATTTTGTATACACGTCGACAAATTATGTAGGTAATAATAATAATAATAATAATAATAATAATAATAATAATAATAATAATAATAATCATAATAATAATAAATTAATTCGCGTTTTCAATAATAAATCGATCTAGAAAAGGACGTTCACGAAGAAAAAACATTTCGTTCGGTAAAAGTATATGTTATTTTCTATTCGAAAAATAAACCCTTGGCCCGATTCCAATGTGAACCGCAACTCACTATAAAATTACAATGTCGATTTTAGATTTTTACAAAAGAAAAAGAAATGTATATATATGCATTACTGTTGGTGACACAACAATATTACAATCAGGATTGTTATGTTTAAAACATTGTGTTTAAAACGTCCAAATGAAGTATTGGTTTTGTTTAAAACATCAATAAAAAAAAAAAAAACATTCGTTTAAAACCGCGTTTTTAATCATTTTTAAATTTAAAATATCTATATAGTATATAGGTAATCTATACAAAATTTTGGCTTATTATCGCTAGAGTTTATACATTAGATTTTTTTCGTGGACTTTTTTTTCCTTTGGTTTGTGTTTCTGTTGTTACCCTACAGAATATAATATGGTTCATCAATTTTTAATTACCGGAATTTCCAACCAAAAAATTCATATTTTTAAAAAACGTTTAAAACAAAAAAAAAAGGTGTTTGAAATATGTAAAAAAAAAAAAAAAACATAAAAAAGTTTTAAACGTTTTTTTTTTTTTTGTTCTTTTTTTAAAAAAAAACTCGTTTTTTACAACCCTGATTATAATACATAGGTGTAAATACCGTCTATCCATCCAAGATTTTACTGCAAGGAATTACCAAACTTGGTATCTATACAATTCCATTACCGAAACGGTCAAACCGAACATACTAGTGTAAACCCTGATACGGATATTTAAAAAAACCGGTCAGGTTTGTAAATACTGAATTAGAAAACAATGATAACGTATATTAACAACTAGTCGCTAAAGCATAGTGAAAGTTTTCATATTTCATATAGTGCAATAATTTCATTTTTATTTTAATTTTTGATGAGAAACCAGTAAAAAGGCTGCCTCGAAAATACAGCAACGGGTTACACGATACTTGTAAATTAAATTTAAAATATATTTCAATTGTTTAATTTTCATTTTTCTAATAAGTAATTCAATTAAAATGCCCTATATACTGTACATAACCAGTGTTGAGACTTATCTAGATATATTTATATTTTATCTTGTCTAGATAACAATTGACAAGTTATCTAAATTATTATCTTGGATAAACATTTTGCTCATCTAGATACATTTATCTAGATACGTTTTGAATTATTTTGATTTCCATTATAGTTATGTTCGTGAGTATAGGTATGTTTTAAATTAAATTTTGTACATTTATACGAAAGTTTATATTTTAAATATTAAATTTGTTGTTTCCGGGTAAGTAAATATTAAATTTGAAATGATTTTACTTGAAATTCGGACCGGTTGCGAGTGGCCGCTATTAATATGAGCACTTATGCTATAATAATTTTATCGTCACACGTCGGATCAAATAATCCAGACATTCGACGGCCAACTTTAACAATAATATAACATTATCTAATTGTATACCCGTAAATAATAATATAAACTTGCATTTGGTATCAAATATAATAATATTTTATGTACAGATAAGCAAGCCTATTTCACCTTCCGTGTAGTACTTACCTGGTACATATTAATTTAAATTATAGATTGCACGGACCATTTTCCTCCACGAAAAATAATTCCTTTTCCCTCCACAAATAAAATACGATATTCCTTCAAATATTTTTTTATAAAACGTATTTAATTTCCAATCATATTTACTCGACGAGTTATTTCACTTGTACAGCGAATCGAAGAATATTATAGATTGAAACTGTACCCGACTTTATATAGGTGAACCAAAATGAGTATATTTTTTTACCCATCTACGGTTAGTGGAGAAAAACGGCAATTTCATTACAATTTATTGTGTTGTTAATAAATCAATAAGAATCTTTGAAAAATATATTTAAATATTTTCATTTGTTTAATTTTTACATTCAAAACAAAAAAATATACAAATATTTTTATCTAGATAAAAATATATTTTATTTACCTTTATCTAAATAATATTATTATGACTTATCTTTATCTTTATCTAGATGAAATCCAATTTATCTGGGCTCAACACCGTACACAACACCTTGAAAATCGAGTGTCAGGTGTCCTATCTTAATTAGTTTGTCTCCCTCCCCTCCATACAATTTATATTAAATATCTGGTATGCATATAATCACCCATGAATTATGGGATATTTTCCATATTGTTTCCTGAACTTGCTTCGATAAGTTATACATCAATAAAAATGTATTGATTTTATTTAAAAATTTGGGAACTCCGTAGAATAAAAAAAACTTGGCAAGCTAGATATGAGCTCCGTTTAAATGATGTGTCTGTGTTATGTAAGGCATAGAATATATATAAGTTTTCCGAGTCCGAAATTAATAAAATCGAAATATATAGATAGAATATCCGTAATATCCCTACAATGACGTACTCGACAGAAAGGACATTATAGATCGATTGGGATCGATCTGGTCCGGTTAATATTCCGGCAACCCGGCCTCCCGATTTTAGAATCGCGTTTGATTTTTTGAGAATTTGTCAAACTTCAAATTCGATTTTGGAGAAAAAAAAAGAAGAAGAAGACGTGTACCGTTTTCATTTTAAGCCTTATTACATGACGGCGCAATAGATACGACGGATAATGAACAATCGAAAAGAACGATGACGTGACGGCAGGCATCGTATTTGATCAAATCGTTTTAATGTGGGAAAACTACGAATAATGGGACGGCGGGGAAGACGAAGTTGAAATTTTTCTAATCAAATCTATAGGATTCTGGAACATCATCATACACCAAGTGTATGATAATAACGACAGGGCTTGAAAACGTTATATTTATAACGTTATAACGGAATAAAATCGATAACGTTATAAAACGAAAAACGTTATAAAACGCAAAATAAAAATAACGTTATAAAACGAAAAACGTTATAACGCAAAAAAAAAATAATAACGTTATAAAACGATTATTAATTATATTAATATTATTTTTAAATCACGTTAAATAATCAGTATCATACAAAGGCCAAATTAAAACACAAGTATTTTAATGTCCATATGAAAACGACTAAATACATCACGCGTTCGGGCGCGATCTTGTGCTAATATTGTAGCTTAATCTTGTAGCTAAACACGCATTTGTTGTTTCTGTCTATCCAACAGATAATATAGCAAAATCACACTACGTAGAATGTAAATTGCAGAATTTTGGTTAAATTTACAGTATAAAAAACGCAAAAAAAAATAAATAATGTTATAAAACGAAAAACGTTATAACGCAAAACAAAAATAACGTTATAACGCAAAAATTAATAACGTTATAACGCAAAAATTAATAACGTTTTCAAGCCCTGAATAACGATGATAAATGATTACGAGTAATATAATCATTTAATATTAAAATAAAAAAATGTCGTGCCGCACAAGAGTTGATAAAATCGCAATCTCCGGCCCAAAAGTCAATATAGGTACCTATACATTTAATTAGTCGGGTTATAAGTATAGGTATAAGCCTAATAATTACTCCGTCAAGTCACGCCATTAGCTGTTTGTAATTATTATAACATCACGCACTTCGTATGTGTGTATTTATATTAACAACATATTATATATGCATCATTATTGCATCGGAATAAAATGATCGCCACGAATATATACATTACTATGATTAATGGGGAACCGCCAGTGCCCGCACTTACATATGATATTATAATATATAGAAACCGGGAATATTATTGTTAGGGTACTATTTTTTTATTATTATTATTTTTTTTTTTTTAACAATATTACCATGTTTACAAGCGACATTTTTTAAATGGAATATATTAAATATATTTAAAATTAAGAAAAAATAATTAATTCAAAAAATGTAACTTATAAAAATAAAAAAATAATATATATATATATATACTTATATAATTAATACAAATATTATAAAAAGTAATATATAAAAAAATAATACGTATGTGTGAATGCGTTATATTTTTTTGTATTTAATTTTTGTATTTTTACTATCTTTATTGATTTATATAACCCGATGATGATTTACGGTCGAAACTATATATTATTATTATAGATGTTACTTATAATATTATTTTTTTTATTAATGTTCTCGGCACATATTGTTTTTTTTTTTTTTTTTTGTGTTTAATTTTTTATCATTTATATTTATTTTCATATTATCATTTTAACGCGAGAATAAATAAAAATGGTTAATTTATTTTATCAAACCACATTCGAGTCGACAATATAATATATTCGTCCGACATATCGATCATTGTTATCCAGTTCGCAAGACGCGCAAAAACTCGAGTAATAGACATTATAAAGAGTTATATAGGTATTTATTTTACGTAAACAATTGATAAAATTAATATCATTAGTATTTTTAGTATTATCAACAAAAGAAAAAAAAATTCACAATATAATAATTGTACTCGTGGGCCAAATAAATTATTAGGTATTATTATTAATTCAATAATACGAAAAAAATTTAATAGATTATATTGATATCGACTTATTAAAAAAACGCACATATATAGGTAGGTACGGATACTTATTTATGGTTTTTTTATAACCATAAAGCATAAGCTAATATACATATTATACCCAATACTGGTATACAGTATATTGTATATAATATACAGGGGAAGGTGGGTGAATGGCGGCCACCTAAGCAAGAATTACAATATCTCAATGACTATAAGTTGAAAATATTTGCTAATGGTTTTAATTTATGTAGAAATATGTTAGGTATATGAGGTACATAAGTTTGAGATTTTTAAAATTAATATTAATATATTTTTTTTAATTTTTAAAAAAAAATGAAAATGACCGGTATTGCCCATATAGTGGGGTAATACCAGCTATATTAAAAATACATGTAAATATATAAGAAAATATTACAATTTGACTCAAGAATTACTCAAATTTTCCTTTTTATGTTTCCTGAATAATTATGAACCACGTTTAGTGGCTAAAAAAGAAAAACAGTATAATTAATAATAATTTAATTAAATAATTATTAAGTGGAAAATGTAAATTATGGAACATTGTGTTCAGTTTTAGGTATTTGATTTAATAATATTTATTAGAATTTAAAATACATTTTATATATTAAATTATACAGTTGAATAGCATGTTGATATGGAACCTCATTTATTAAAAAATATTGGCCGCCATTACCCCATCGATTTTAGCCGGTTTTACCCTATTTGACTTAATTTTTTAATTGACATAATTTAAAACTAGATAATTTAAATGTAATATTAAAACAACATTATACCTAATATTTGCATGTTTTAGATGTCAATAAAACAAACAGTTTAAAAAATAATTAAAAATTCTTACCTTGAAATGACTTTTAATTTTGAAAAATTTGACATCAACAATGATAAAAATATTGATAACATATTTTTGGGGGGAAAATTTTTGTGTATCACTTTGAAACATCTGATATTAGGTTTTGATAACACTATTTATTAATATACATAATTGTAGTATTTTATGTTATAATATTTACAGAGATATGTCATTGATCGGTATTACCTGATGACCGGTATTCACCCATCTTCCCCTATTCATATTTTCCACTTATAACGTTCTGTATAGTAATAACTAATAAATATAATATTAGTAAGAACCAAAAAGTGTTATCTCAAAATAATTCTATACATCTTACAATCTTATAGGATAATAAAACAATAATAATTATCATATAATAGAATAGAAAAATTACTGTGCATTTTATCAACATCTAAAAATAAACATACCTATACGAGTTTTTAATTGCCTCATCTGAGTCAGTCATGGACTTTGTTTACTACCGGCGAAAATATGAAAAAGAAATAAGACTACCTATTATATTAATCAATTTATTCGATTAAAGTATTAAAGAAATTTATATTTCATAAATTATATATTGTTCCAATTAATATAGTAAGTAGTAGGTAGATACCATCAAGATTAGTTATTAATAATAATATATATATTGTATATATAATTATACAATTATTGTGTAAATGTCAGTCATCAGTCATCAAGTAGGTAGGTACATAGATTTATGTTTGTAGTTATTTCTTTTTATTAATTATTAACTTTGTAAATATGTAACCGCAACATATACACACCCACACACACACATATTAAGTAAATTATATACATACTACATAATATGAATGTTCTATAATATAAGCTTATAAAGAAAAAACTATAAAGTATTATATTTTTTACATATATTTTTTATGTTTAATTGATTCCACAGTTTCTTAGACATTTTATATACTTATTATACTTATATATTTAAATATATTAGTGACATTTTTTGTTTTACATAATAAAAAAGTATATATATAAGCTTTAAATGTTTGCCTCCCCCCTAAGTGAAAAATAGTTCCTGCGTCACTGCTAGGAGTATTAATAATCTGGTTTCGATGAGTCTCTTGAACGCACATAATGTCTCATGAAGTTGATTTGTCGGTGACAGATAAAAGTTCTTCCTTGCCTTACCTTACCCATGTCTTTACCAATAAAACATACCACCCCTTCAGAAGTCGTATAATAATAATAATAATAAAATAATGCTAATAACCAACAAAATCATTAAACACCTTTCTAAAAAAAGAAATTCTACTCGTCACATTCATTTTTAATCCTATTTTACGTCTTTCTTATAAACCTTATTATCTGGAAATACTTCATCATAATTCTAATTTATAAACCAGATAAACCTTCAGTGTCCATCATCATATCGTCAAATTAGCCTTTTACCCTGGCTTTCAAAAATATTACTGAAAAGAATAAATCCTTTCCTAACTAATCTAAAAAAGATTCTGGACACACAATTTGGTTTCAAAATCATTCTTCTCTCCATCATATATATAGTTAACGTAATATTTTTGTTAAATATCATCCAAAAATGAAGTTACACATTATTAAATTTTTGATTTCTAATTTAATATACCCTTATATTTAAACTCGGTAATTGATGTTTAAATTCTAAATTAACTTGAACTCCGCTGACATTTAAATTATACATAACGTTTGTTTGCTTATAATATTTTATGCTCATCTAAATTTATGAAGAAGATAAATATTCTATCCTCAAAAACATGATGAAATTCTATGATTATATATATAAGTTATAATGAATTTTCAACTAAAAAAAAATGTCATCCAGATACAAATTGTAGAGTGATATACCGCATTCTGTATTATATCTTAATCCGTAATACAGGCAAGTATGGACATAAAATATCACATCTTAAAACCAAACCATTACTTACTTTGCTCAAAATTTAAAATGTATCGGTAAATTTACCCATTTGTTTCCGGTAAATATGATTCCATATTATTGTTCATAAAGTTCTCAAGGATTTCAAGTACAACTTCCATAGCTCTATGAAAATCTGCTTCTGCGATTGCTACCTACTATGTTTTTTGATTTTAGATGTCTGCTGTAATATGCTGATATTTTATCACATCATATTTTTATTATAATTATAATTATTATTAAAGTCAAAGTTAATATAAATGATAAAATTAGTAAAATATATTAATTTCCGTAATATAAACTGATATTTACTTCATAATACAATAGCTAATAAGTATAAGTAAAAATCTTATACTCGAGAGTCATTTATATCACGAAAGTAATATGAGACTTTATCTATATACAATTTCCGGCTATACACCATTTCTTTGATATCCACTTCTATTTTTCAACAACTATATTTGGAATTAATGAATCTTATATTTTATGATTCACCGAATTAATAAATTAAAAATGTTTTTGTAAACCAATTGTTCGTTGGTTTTTTAAATTTCCAAGATATGAATATAATATTATGATTAATTTAATAACCTAATAATAATTATTCATTATAATTACAATTATTGTAATATACGAAATCCTAATCATTTATCTATACTAATGAAACTATGTTCAATAATTTCAATAGTGTCAATAAATAATAATATGCATAATTATTATAATTGTATTGTATTTGTATTACACGGGTTTTTAAAACCCAATTAAAATATATAATAAATTGTTTGTCAATGTTGCAAGTGACAATTATAAATAAGTATAAAATATAAATAAAATTGATAGGATTAATTATAAAACGAAATCTAGATTCTAGATGATTGATAATTTACAAATATGGTACATATAGTAATAATTAATTATTATGTACAATTGTATTTAAATGTTGTTTAAAAGACGACAATAAATTTAAAGTTAAAAATTAACATCATATTTATTAGAAAGGTACATAATACGGTGGGTATACCGGTTATGTTCATCGCCTAGTTGGTGCGTTGAGTAGGAACATAGAAAAAGGTGGGTGATCGGGTTGATCATTAAGGGCCTAAAAAAGACAAGCGATTAAGGAACTCAGGACAATCAATATTGTTATGGAAGATATTGTATAAAAAGTAAAGACCAACTTTGATTCTACGCAACTCAATGAAATCAATATATTTATATAGAAACTAAAAAGAAAAGTTCAACTCGAACTCTTAGAGTAAGTACCAAATATTTGTTGTTTATTACACAAGGAGATATTAAAATATTTTTAGAATATTACAAGTTCAGAAATAAAACTATAAATATTACTTTATGAATTAAGAATAACGACTATGACCGGAGACGGGAGAGGTGTAACAATCGTATGTTGCACAGACGAATGTGAAAATTGCACTCGGCTATTGTCATAACTGATAAGTCGTCTAATTTTACTATATCTATAGGGACTCCTTTTTATAGGCTTACCCTACTTTCTTCAGGATGATTTCTGTAAAATGCGTGGTGTTGCGTGTGCTCGCGATGACTCTTGGTCAAAGACATTGTATTCGGGGTAGGTACGTGTTTAAGTATATCATTATTTTGACTTTTTTGATTAGTTTGACTTATCCTTCGATTATATTTCTCCGTGCGTAACGGTCGATACCCATATTTGGTATATATTAATTCTTTAAAAAGATCTCCGACGCTTTAACATATTTTATTACGTTAGATTTTTAATCTATTTTTCGTATTATCCGGACATACACCGACGCATATCGTGCATCAGTCGTTGCACTCAATGAAATTGCGTAGTCTATAACCTTGACTACGCATTTTAATCGTCATCCTCATAAATCGAATGTGTAGTGAGTCATTTAAGGATAGTTTTGATATTAAAACTGACTGTACGAGTAATGAGTACCGAGCTACGTTACAGAAGTATTAGGGAATAATCGTGCATTATACGTAAATTATTTTTATTTCGTATTGCTTTATATACATAAATCAATGAGGAGAATGGTGCCGATGGTGATAGCTTGCTTGTAGCCCTACCTGCAGCATACGTTATAGTCCAGCTGAAATCCACGTGATCCAAGCAAGTAACTAGGTAACGGTATAAATACCACCACTAGGCGCTGATACCCAGCAACTCAAATCAACTCCACTATCAGTAGTTATACGTATAAATAATATGTTACCTGGCTTAACTGTCAAAGACGTTTAGGTATATACCTTATATACCTTTACATGCACACTGTCTAAACCGTACGATTGATTGGCGCGAAGGGTTTCGTGAGGGAAAGAATTTGCGTCTAAAGTCAATATGCCTCGCAGGAATGAATGCGTTTAAAAATATGCTCCTTTTTCGTCCGTTCAAACATTTCGGATCAATTGGCACCCAAATCCAGGTACTCGATACTCGATATTTTACCCCTAAAATGTGCCTTTGAATTGCCTCTAAACAATATACTATTTCAAACCCAAAACCACAAAACCGGGAAAAAGTATCGAAAAAAAAAATGAAAAATCATTTTACACCGCTCAAAATCTAAAATGTAGTCATTACATTAATTTTTAGGACATTATATTATTACTTTATTCAGTCATCACACTATATTTCCAGTTATTATTGTTTAAAAATTCTATCTAAAAAAATTAGTTATAAGTATTTAAGCTTTAAATTCAATATTTTTTTGATTTTGGGCAGTCCAGAGGTCCATTTGATTTTTTTCAGCATACAATTATAAAAAATAAGTAAATCTTAAAAGTTAAATAAAATAAAAATGGCTGATAATGATTTATTGACTTTTATGTCGACTTCTATGACTAATAAATTATTCACTATTCTTTTATGGGTGTAGTCATATCTATGTCAATACGTTAAACACATTTTTTCCGTGTACGTTTGTGCTGGTTATACGTTTTTACCTCACCGTCACCATAATACCTATTGCTATTATATACATTAAAATAATATTGTATCATAGCAGTGACTAATCATCGCCATTAAATTAACAAATTAGAAACTATATAAATTATAATATTTTAATAACAAATTTATGATATGCATAAAATGTATTATTACTATAATATAGTATCATATATATAATATATAGGTCAAAAATAAATTTCGGGAGAGATTTTCCGACTGATGAAAAAAAGGGTCTTTCAATCATATACAGTGGTAAAATCATAAAGCTAAAAAAATGGTCTTAATCCAATTTTCAATTTGCTAATTGCTTGTATAATATACATTATCATTTATCATAACATCTCAATTATCTAACATACCAACCTTTTTATTCAATGGTGAATCTAACATCCAGGCATATCCGACCGTGCCTCCTGGCCCCCTGTGAAAACCAAACTTGGGACAAATTTCCTCCAAAACCTTTTTCAAGAATAAGCAAATAGGTAAAAAATAAAGACCATTCAATTGGTAATCTAATTAATTATACCTAAATTAATTATTCATTAATCATTCAAAACGTCAAAATACCATACCAATTAAAATTAACAGTTTTACATCCTCTTATTTACTATATATTACTATATTCTGTGATTATTTGTGATATTTCAAATTTTTAACCATGAATATAACGAATAAAATGTGTTTTTGACAGTGTTTGGAATGTTCACTAAAAAATCGAACGCATTCACATTCGCGTTCATTTGCTCGTTCATTTTTTTTGAAAACTGATTGTTGCTACGCAACTGAGTACTTACTATTAGTAGTTTACAGAGCACCCATTTTTTTTAAGTGTGCGCTTTAATGTGTTAATTTCAAAAGTACATGAAAAAATTTGCGGTCGGACTTTGTTTTGAAGTTAAATAGCAACTTTAAGTTGATTATGTAAAACGACATATTTTACGTTGCGTTTTCATAGTTTGTAAATGTGATATTATATACCATCAATATTTTTACTGATAATTTTGTAGTATTTTTATCAATATTTTTATTTTATCGGGGTATATTTTCGAATTTAACTGTCCGAGTGACCTGGCATAATAGGTGCGATTGAAATAAGTACACTTAAATCATATTTCAATTAATTTGTTACTTACGTAAAGTGGTGTTTCACAACAAATCTGAGGATATTTAAATATTTTCGATTTAATTTGCGACATACGCGAGCGTGGCTGTTTCCCTAAAATACCTACGGACAGAGGTTCCCAACATTTTTTGACTCACGGCACTCTTAATTATTTTCTAAAAATCCGGAGGCACCCTATGGCCATACTCTATACTGAATACGCAATAGTAATATATTGTATACCTATTTAAATTTATATTTTGTAACTTCGGTTTTATTTAGCTGTGCCCAAGTATAAACAAAAGTTGTACCTAGCCACCAAGGTATACATATTATATTTTATAAAACAAATTATTACATTGAATATTAACTATAATATATTTTTATATTTAATTATTATTATACAATATTATTTTATTATCAAAATTAATTAAAAATTAGGTAACTTATGGAACTAATGTGACACTTGGGCTTGTATTTTTTTACACAAATCTTTTATTCGTGGTCGAATAGTTGAAAGACATTCTCTCATTTCTTCTTCAATGAATTCCATTTTCATTCGTTTATTTGTTTTTGTGTTTACAAGAGTGGAGAATCCTTGTTCACACAAATATGACGTCGAAAAATGCGGTAATATTTTTAGAGCTTTTTTGCCAATTATAGCGTGCATTTTTTCAACAAAAAAACATTGAAGATAAAATAAAGTCACAAGTATTTTACCGTAAATAAGTGGTAGAGTGATGACTTTATAACAGTCCACATCGAAGCGATAGCAATCGAACCACTATGAAAATTAAAATAGATTGAACATCACAGTATTAGGTACTATGTACAAATTATATGTATCATATAATTAATATATTAAATTATATTGTATATAATTAATTATACATAATAGGTTTTATACTAATAGTCTGTTTATTACTCACAGTGCTATATTTTTCATGAAGTCGTATTTTCTTAAAAAATATATTTCAAATAATTTCCAGGCACCCTGGTTGGGAACCTCTGACCTACAATGATATAGCGTACTACACGTGAATAGTTAATAGAACTATAATTCCATTGGACTTTGTGCCCTGTACTGGTCTGTTATTAGTTCAAAATGTCAGTCGCTATAGCTATCAGTCGCAAATTTCTGCTTGCGCAGCTGCGTACTTTATTATTTTAAGCGGCGAATATCTGCAATAGATAAATAAAAATAATATATATATTATATAATATTATATATAAAATAACTAATTTTTAAACTTATCACTTATATAAAATAAAATAATAATAAAAAAAAAAAAATAAACACGATGATAATATTATTTAACTACCTATATTGAGGTAGGCTCGCCGATCCACGCGCCCGTCGGAGTGCTCGACTATTTGCGCGGCTCGTCTCCTTTGGCGCGGGAACAATCTACCGACAATTTTCGGATAGGCACGAGCCGCGCCGCGCTCGTCCGAGCCGAGCCGAGCCGGGCTAGTACCAGGTTCGCCGAGCCACGCGCCGTGGGAGACCCCCTTTATTGTTATGTTTACGGGTTTTTTTTTTGGTATTTTTATTTACATACATATATAGGTATATTCAGTGGCGGTTTTATTGAGAAGTCCAGGGGTACTGGAACCCCCAGAACTTTACGAACACTCTAGAAATCATACATAATTTAATCCGCAAACCCTTTTTATAATTAAGTATATAGGTATGTATAGGTTCTGATAAACAGACCCCACCAAAGAAAGGAATCCAAGAATATAATAAAAAGTGTGCATTTTTAGAAAACACAGATAATACAAATACATTTTGTCTATTAATTGAGCGTATAGAAAAAATATACATATAATAGGTATTTTCCTATTTTAATATGAATTATATAGGTATATAGTTTATTTTTACTGTTTGATGTAAATCTAGGATTTTTAAAATAAAAATCTCAATAATTTAAATGTATTCACATTAATTAAATCTTTCTTATGAATTATTTATCGTTACTATCAAATCATTAAATTTAAATACATCCCGATTAAATACCTATATTCTACCCGACGAATGAATTGCTTCCACCGTCTACTGACCAAATAATAATATACAATAATAATAAAAATCTCATTAAAACAATCACAACATAAAATGTAAAAATATTTCTCAACTGTGAAACTACTCGCGTTCGAAAATAATAAAAATTTCAAATAGAAAGAATGACTTGTTATTGGTTTAAATCGTCAAATAAAAGTTAAAAAATCATCTAGGCACTACAATCAATTATAATCCAAAATTTCGAGTTATGTCACTATTTTTAAAGTAGGTACCTAGGCATTCTTATATTCATGGCCGTATTCAGGGAGGGGGTTTTCCGGGTTCAAACCCCCCCCCCCCCGAAATTTCATTAACATTAACATTGTGTAAATAGTTACAGACAGTCAATGCTGATTTAGTTGAAGCGTGTAATCATGTAGATGACATAATAGCAATTTTTGATAAAATGAGGGAAAACAATGAAAAATATTTTTCAGACATGT